>VZTJ01001775.1:0-16504 GCA_013397795.1 Orthonyx spaldingii | reverse complement strand
GTCTGTTAATAAACTTTCTTTATATTCTTTAAAGTTTGAGCCTGCTTTACCTACTCCTAATCCTTATCTCACAGCAAAATTAAATAAAATCTAGTAAGTGTGCTGGCGTTTAGCCAAAAACTCAGGTGAACGAACTCAAACCACTACACCATGACAGATTATATAAATCTGTCAAAACAACAAAAAAAAAGAACCCCAAAAAGGCAGCAGGGAAGGTTAGAAATGTACAGACAAGTACTAACAGAGAATTAAGTTGTATATCTGACAGATAGTGAGGGCTTAGAATGTTTTCTCTATAATATCTGTCTGACAAATTGAATTCCCAAAATGAAGCTCTCTTAGGGAGAGAAGTACAGTCCTTGAGGCTGGCCAGCCACATCATTGCTGACCTGCTAATAGATTTGTGCCCAACGGCACAGAACCTGACACACTGAAAATTAGCATGTCAGGAGGGAAAGGTTCTCTGTGTCTCCTTCTTATGTGTCTTAATTAGGAAAGATCAGAAACTGTACTCTGTTCACACCAATCAGCATCATAGTCCACAAGCAGATGTCAGTGGAACTGCATGAGAATAAAGCTTCAGGCAATGAGCAAAACTGCTGAGCAGCACGGTGCTCTGTCATTAGACCAGTAATGTTAAAAAAATTGTTTTACAGAGTATGAGTTTGTTTTACCTTGTTGCCTATTGAAGCTGTTTTAATAAGCCTGTACTTCTTGTTCAGACTATTCAAACTAAGCATGTCTTGATAAATTTGCAGAAAAATGTGAATGCGTTAACCCAAAAATTCCTTTAATGGTTTTCTATTTCAAATGAATAAAAATAAAATGACCATTTTTAAAGTATCACAGGGAGGTTCATTAGGCATGGTCTCACTGTTTAAATGACAGACACACATCACATCTGATCACCTTCATTTTTTCAGTCTACCTTGTTACTTCCAGCTGAGAGCAAGGGTGAACTCTAACAGTGCTGTCACCATAGACTGTGTCTCCTATGCAGTTTCAATTGCAAGTTAAAATTATATACTACCTGTCTAGTGGAAAAAACCACTGTGTTGTGGTCTGCCCCTATTTTGAAATGTTACCTGGAAGCTTGGTGCCGTATATTGCACCTTCAAAGAAATCACCAACCTAAGACACCAAAAGATACTTAGAACTGTTTTGGAGCAGCATTGAGAAGGCTTGAGTGATCAGAAGAAAAATTGTTAAGGGCAAGGGGAGACATTTTGTTTTTTCAGTGTTGAAAAGGAAGGGCAGCTATTTTAATTCCGATCTTAAAATGTAGTTAAAAGACATGGAAATCAGAAAATACTTATCATGTGTCTCTTCAAAACAGGGAAGAAGACATGTAAAATCAGATTTTCAGAGGTGTAAAATACGACTGTGCCTCCAAATGTCACTGAGAGCCAGTGGAATTTGAATATTTAATTTCTGTGTCTGCTTCAGAAAACATCTCCCTACATTATTTCCCTGTCTGTGTATGGCTATGACAGATAGAAACATCAAGACCAGAACTCTTGGAGATTGTGATCAGATTAGTTTTTAGATTTTTTTGTCAACACTTTACTGATAGTCTAAATCAAATCTGTGCTGAGCTGTGCTAACCCCAAGCAGAGAGAAAGAGAGCTGTGACACTAAGGTGCTGGGTAAAATATCTGCTGATCTTATGTGACTGGCAGGCCTCTCCTAAGGGGAAATGGAGAAAACATCTCCGTAGAAATTTCTTGGCATACTGATGTCCTCCATTTGCCAAAGCTTACTCTACTTCTGCACCCACTCCAATCCTAAAAAAACCATAAAATTAAAACTTTCAAAATGTCTGGGGGAAAAGAGAAATGAAAAGGATGACCCCCAAGCACTTTTAAATCCCAATGGAATTTTCATAGGCGCCAGACTTTAAGTTTGTAAGTTTCAGAAACTCCAGAAAGGAACTATTACTTTTAACTTATAAAATATGGAGATACCCATACCAAAATGTCAGAATATGTTCTCCCATGTCCTGTAACAGAAGCAGATTTTTATTCAGTAGATTTTTATTTCAGACATTTTATTTTGCTCTGGTCTGAGTGACACTGAGACATTTTAGACATTTTATTTACAGATTTATTTTCACTGTTCTTTCCTGTAATTGTGGAAGAGTCTTTTGTCATTCATGAGATAAAGGCAGTCCCTGCTATGGAAAAGCCTACAATCAAATAAGGAAAGCGGAATGGGAAAAAAAGGTCTAGGAAGGCAGAGAATTTAGGTTTTTTGCTGTGGACCATCAGAACGCATTCTAGAAACATACAGAAAGATGAGAAATAGTATTGAGAGGACTGAGTTCTACCCAGCCCTGGACAGAAAACTGAGCCAATAGTCAAGCCTTGCCTTGTAACTAGAGATTCAGTACATTTTGGCTCTGTCACATTTTGGCTCAGTGAATCTCAGGTTAAGGGAACACTGCTCTTTGTCCTTTGCTTCCCAGCTGCACGTAGATCACTGCTCAGGCTGTACTCTGAGCAAACCTGACTACCCGTAGCTGCCTGAAAAAGGCAAAGTTGTTTCTCAAATAGCTAAGCGACAAAGAAACTGAAGAACTACAGATCAAGGTCAACAACTCAGTTGCCACCAACTATGATTGTTTTCTGCACTGATGCTGGATATCTCTCTCTTTCCACTAAGGTATAATGGTATTTTTGCACCAGTAACTACACTGAACCTGGAAGGATGGTTGGTGATGTATCCTTCTTTAAACACTAGCCTTTGAATCTCCCTGCTTCTTGTGGAAGGAGAAGCAAACCTATGGGGAAATGCAGAAATCTCACAGCAATCAGGATATTTAGTAGTTGGTGCTGAGCCAAGCTGTCTGAGAGAAGCTGGTGTTCATGCAGGTGGGGGCTGGGAGGTGGAAGAGGTGTGAGCCTCAGAGATCTGACTCATTGCTAAAGAATTTCTGAGACTCTGTGAAGTTACTGATATTGAAAGTATGTTCACAGCTGGAAAGCTCAAAGGTAGAAATTAACCACTCTCAAGTTTCTTGATAGTCTGCAGTGAACAGGACTCTTTTCTGTAGTCGAGTTGGGTTTACAGGAGCATATGTAGAATAACCTCAAGGGCTCTTGTGGAGCATTTTAGAGTGTCAAAAATGGTGGATGTGTGTTTACAGATAAAACTTCAATCCTCCAAAACCTTAAGAAAGAGATTTGAGGATTTAAATTGCTCTGCAAGTATGAAGTTGATGGGCCTTGGCTTGGAGTCATATAATTTAAGGTGATCCATAAAATATTGCTACTGTCTCCTGTAGTATTCCTTCTACAGCCTTGGATGGATGGACACACTGAGACATGTTTGCAAATGTGAGTGATGTGGATTGCAAGCCAGACTGCCTGTTGTCTCTTTGTGCATAGCCTTTGGATTAGTTGATCTATGGTGTCTGGAATGGTTCTGTACTGAACTAGCTTTATGGACAACAAGATGATTTCAGCAGAAGAGGAAGTAAATTTAGAGGTTAAGGTGCAGCCTTTCATGTTCAGTTCTAAAAATGTTACTTTAGCAAGTGCAGGTCTGGATTCTACTTCTGTATAATTATTTCAGGAAGCAATCACAAAGAACAATCTCACAGAAAACTTCCTGGTGGTAACTGCTGTGAGTGAATCAAGATCGGGTCATGTACAGGGTCAGGTTGTATTCGAGAGAGCTTCCCCAGTTTCTCCCTGTTTGTCCTAAACACAGAAGTGGCTAGAAGCTGGAAATTAGTTAAAATCTAGTTACTTGATTTTCCTGTGAAGCCTGTGTTGTTTCTGAAAGATATTCTGCCAGCAATTTATCCAAAGTCTTTAGGTATAAAATTTTACAGGAAAATTCTATTAATATTCTAAAGCTGTGTGTTTTTGTCTGATTAGGTTGCTAACTTGGCAAGCAGGTCAATACAAATTAATGCTTGGGGTTTTTTTCAGTCAGGTTTCATTTGTAAGTGAAAAGATATCTTCTGTAATAATTGCTGTGTTACATCTTTTTCTTTTTGTGTTTCTAAAGAACATTAGTGATTGTTCTCTTTCCACTGTAAACACTAAAAATTAATCGAAGAAATGCAGTAGGTGCCAGATGCAAAAACTGACTTCTTTGGGGCTATTGTTGTAAAGTAGTTTATCTATCACACTGTGGAAAATAAAGTTTGAACCTTTCACCATTCCCTAACCTTTAGAAATTCAAAGGGGTTGATATAATCTTTAAATAGATAAGTCAAATAGAAGATTAGGTTTTTGTAAGCAGATTTTATTGCTATTTATTCTATTGCTGTTCAGACTCTTAGTTGTTGTGAAACTTCTCTCTTTTGCCCTTCAGTGGGTCCTAGCATACAAAGGAGTCATCAGGGAACAGGAGAATCACTAATTTATTTTCAAACTTAAACAAAAACCTTCTCCTCTAATAACAAGTGCAGAAAAGAAACAGCACTGAGAGGGCAGTGCTTATAGTACATTGCATTTTGCAAGAAGAGTTTAGAGTGCAAGTTTGGCAGGGAGATCTGCTATATATATAGACACTGTGACAGGGTACCCAGCTTTGATTAATGGAGGGCTCCAAGCTTAAGGCATGTTTTAGCTGGGATTTTTCTTAATACACATCTGTAGTCAGGTGATCATGAGAGAATCTACCTTTGTTTGTTTAAGTGGTTCCAGCTTGCTGTTACAAGACTGAGAGCTCAAATTATCTGCACTCTAAAGATTCAAAATAAAAGTTCACTACGTGACAGTCCTTAAATGTACTAATTTTTTTTAAGTCAAATGATTTTGTGAATACTTGGAGTTGAGTATATTGGGTAATTGTTTCATAGTAATCTTGTTGATACATGTAGGTTCTATTCCTTAGAAGACTGTCTATTGTGTATGATATAAACCACAACTGCCATTGATCACAAATGTTGTTGTACATATATTTAATTTCACCTTCCAAAAGAGGAAAGTACAGCACAGAATAGCCAAGACTTTCAGGCTTTCTCCTCCACTGCTGTCCAGTGTACCACCTTAATTTGTCCCTGGGGCAACAAGGATGGTAGACATTGCAAGCTGGTTGTTATCTCCTGCAAAAACACAACTGTGCCAGTTCACTAGGAGTAAGTGCCACCCTTCCCTGAAGGGTGTGGAAAGCCCACTGGATTCCGTGTAGTCCCGGAGCAGTGAGAGCTCTGCTCAATATCAGCTGAAACACAGCCTGTGAGAAGCACAACACTGGGTCACCAGATGACTCCCTCCTTTGTATATGATCAGCATAGCATAAAGTCCAGATGAATATTTTTCCCTTCTGTCTTCTCAAAAGGCATATTGGCATTTCCAAGCAAGTAGAAGTGACTATTTTTAAATGCCAGCAAGACTGCTTATAAGGAAGAGGCTTTTATTGAGTGCAATAAAGTCTTCCAGTGTTCTCTGGGATGGGGTTGCAGTAACAACAAGCAAACACAGTCACCTGTAGTAAAACTATGGTAAGGATTTTCACTTGTGGTAAATACAAGATCTTCTATAGAGAGTCTCCAGAGCAACACTAGAGGTGTCCTTTGCACATATTTGTGCCTTTAACCCTTGGACAACTTTCAAGGCTCTTTTATACAACATACCACACAGTCAGTAAAGATATTCTCTGAGTGCCAAAAGGCAGGGCATTGCTGTTGTTAGGTAATACATGTCAGTCTAAAGAAAGATAAATTTCCTGGACACAGTGCTATAGAGGCCTAGCTGGCTGTGAGTCTAGTCAGACCTGGCTCAGGCTTGAGGCACCCCATATCTAATGCACTAGATAAAGAATCAAACCAAATTTTCATAGAGTCTCATTAAAGTGATGATCCTAATCACCACCTTTTTTGTCACATATGAATTCAATGAAGAGAATGATTTCCATATAGCAATTAAGTAAGACATCCATTTTCAGGAAAGGGTCCAGGACACAGGGATACTCAACTGTGAGTGAGGTACCCTGAGCCCTTGAGAAAAAAGATGCCTCTCCTCTCTGCAGAGCCTGGGCAGAATATTCTTTATCTGAGCAAACCTTAAGTCCTCTCACCCGTACAACATCTTTTGTGAAACCCATTTTGAGATTCTATCCAAGCTTTGCATGAAGTTTGCCGTAACAGCAGGGAGTGGATTTTCCTTGGGAGGCTGAAGGGGGAAACCCACTAGGACATTGGCATTGCAAAGCATAACTTTCATAAATGTTACATCGTGTTACATCAGAATCCCACTACTCCATTCTGAAAGCATTTATATCTGTTTGAAGGTACAGACATGATTTTTTCATTCTTTTTTTCCTTTTACTTTTACACAGGTTATCTGTGTAAAGCTTTTGATAAATGTTCCTGTGAGACTGGGCAATGAAAAATACCTACACATCATTTATTTCAAATTATATCACTGTTGAAGCACTATCTAAAAAAGAAATTAAATATACCTGTGAAGTCAACTCAATATAGTAGTTGTTTATCAGAAAACCTTTGATTACAGGCCTTCTAGAATAAGTCTATTATAGGATATTTTGTGAGTCATAGTGGACTTTAATCATTTCAGAATAATGTACTAAAATGATCCCAGGTGGCAAAAATAAATGGTCTTACTTGTGGTGGCAAGACTTCTGTCCACAGATATCAACTTTGCAAAATAAGAAGGAAACATAAGGCAAGTGAGTTCAAAAGAAAATAAATCATTTTGGTGGCTGGGTGAAGTGTAAACTTTATGCCACATAGTCTGGGAGCAAGAGGAGATGAGGTGCCTGATAGACTGTTCAGAAAAAGGAGGCAGAGGTTATTTCAAGAAAATAATCTGAAACTTCCATTTGAGTATATCTTAAATTAGCTGAGATTTTGCGGTTCCAAATGGCATTTACTCTGATTTCATCTGTAATGCTGGGGAACATTCCTCATCACCATTGGGTGTTCCTGAGTCCATATGCATTCAGGAAATCCTGTCACTCTTATTCTGTGGGTGTAAAGATCCTATATATGCTCAGCCTGTCTGTGCCTGAAAGTCTGCCAGAAGCACAGAGTCACCAGGAAATGAGAGTCACTCTGAAAATAGCCTAGAAGATAAATGAGGGTGCTTGAGTAACTTCACACCTTTTTTGACCAGGTAATTTTTTCTAGATTATTACAAAACCACGGTATTTTCTTGCCATCCCCTTGCTCAAATGCACTTTCATACCTGACACTGAATCTCTTGGTATAGTTAGTACTTAATCTGTGCTGGGGAAGGGCTTCCTGCTCAGCAGACATCATACAGGTTCAGCATAGCACCTCCCACACTGGCATCCTGCAATAACAAGTTTTATAGCTCAAGTGAGCTGGATTTTTTTTTTTTTTTCATTAAGAGATTTTTTAACAAAAAAAAAAAAAAAAGTAAAGTTCTGCATGCCTGTACAAAAAGTGTACTTATTGACACTAGAAAAGAAATTACGTGCTAATCATCAAAACACCCTGATTTATCATCAGAGATTAAAATTTTCTTGCAAGAGCTGTTTGTGGGAAAAATCTCTCTTAGCCTTTGTGCCCCTGTGGCTGAAATCCTGAAACAGAATGTTTTGCTATGGGACTGAAAAAAGGGAGTTATTATCATTAACGTGTCAACTTCTACAGCTTTAGAACATAATGTTCTTAAGTGAAACAAAAAAAATTGTGTTTACAATGCCTACAGCAAAAAACTCTTATTGTTAGAGTTCCAAGGGATTTTACTTCAGTGATTGGGAGATATCTATTTCAAATGGAAACTCTTTTTTGGTTTTTATTTTGCCTTTTACTTTTTCATTTGTAAAATCGGAAGAAGTGATATTGCTGTTAGCTAATGTGTTCTTAATAACAGTTATTGCCAAGAATTTCTTCTGGGGTACTTGAACCTTTGTTTCCAAAACAAAGGGAATTCAGATTGATAGTTGGGATGACAGGAAATAATGATTTCCCAGAACAAAACCTTCCATGACGTTTTTCTAGCAGAAATCTTTTTTGTTCATTTTACATCCTGATAAATTTCTTAACATCCTTGCTGTTAAGAAAGAAAATTGAGTATTAGCTTTTATTCCAAGTTGTTATCTGCTGTCTCATTGTAGCTGATAGGCAAAATGTTTATGCAACCCAGCCAGAACGATTGGTTTGCCCAGCTCTCAGAAACCTGATGCGGAAACAAACTCTTTCTTAGAGCCAGGGGAGATGAGAAAATACAGGGGAATATTTTCTGTGTAATAGCAGAAGTATCAAATGATGTGTTGTTAACCTGCTCATATCATGGTGATATCCTTTCATCAGATATATTTCAAATTGCCACTCTTTACAAAGAATTAAGTAACAGCACTAGATGATGCATAGTTCTCATTGAACTAACTAAAGACATAGTATATGACTGAGTAATTTCAATGTTTCTGGGCTTTACATGGATTAAACTCTATAGTCTCTACATTAAACTGCATCTTCCACAGATATCACAATGATCAGATAAGTCAAACTTCTTCATTTTTTAGAACTGATCTTTAACATCTATCAAGAAACCTAATGAAAATGTTTTGCCTACGAACACCAGATAATTTCCAGATGAATTTGATTTGCTGTGTTGAGCAAGACATAATAACTCATACAGTGTTGTACAGATTAGGTATTCAGATCCACAATTCATGTCTCATTATTGAGAAAAATACCATGCAAAGATAGCTGTGTACTGTCTTATCACAATTACACAGATGTTGGAAAACGTCAGCAATAGGCTGAAGTTCAAGGTGCCCATTGATACTCTTTTCGATTAATAAATCACTACTCAAACAGAAAACTACACCTGCTCTTTTTGTTCTGAAACAGCTTTTTATTTACACTTTGATCTTTCATTTATTTATCCATGGCATTCTAACTGATATGGTAATGAAGAAATAGACTGATCAGCTGGCCACAAAATCATTTTCTTCAAGGGCAGCTCAGTGACAAAGCATGGCAAGTCTAGCTTCTGACAATAGAAAAGAGCAGGGACTGACTTCTACTACAAAGTGTTTTAGTAGAAATCTGTGAAACAAAAAATAGTGGGTTTTTTGAGGGTATCACTCAGTGATAGAATGGAAGCATTACTGACAGAGCTGTGGAAAATCAGGGTAGGTTGAGATTAGAAACTATACCACATTTGAAGAATACGTGCTTTCAGAATAAGGCAGCAAACTAGATGGCTTACCAGCCTCTTAGCAGAATATTTCCATCTCTAATGCATATACTTAGTCAGTGCTGTGGAACATTTATTTTTTCTAGCTGTGTACTTACCCAGAATAATGTGAGTGCATAACTAACGCAGGAGCTGAGTTGAAGTTATATTAATGCTTGCTTATAAAATGTTCTGAGATACTCGGGAGAAACTTTAGAAAAGCAAAGGATTTCTATGCATGAAGATGATTTGTGCAGCATCATCTGCCTGCTTATGCTTTGGTCTTGATGCACTTCATGTCTATAAACACCCACCTGCAAAGCATTTGAACCTCAGAAATAAACATTTTTTCAGAGCAGCTGATGAAGTGTTTAGCAAGGTTTTACTTTGAAGATTAACAATGTCACATTATAAAATGTTAGCTTGTTAAGAGGGCCCCATGGCCTCTTTATGCACTGGTCAGAGTCTTAGAAATGAAAGGGATTAATAATGAAGTGCTCTGTCTCCTGTGTTTGCAACACCACATTACATCTCTGTGTTGCAAAGGAATGCTCAGATTAGTAGACCCTCCCTTAAAAGTAGTGACAATGGCCACCAGAGCAGTGTCGTTGGAGGAGACTGATGGATGTTGCTTGCAACACATCGCTATGAGAAGAAGTCTCCTGACATCTTGGCATTACACGTGGTATTCATCAGAATTCTCATATAAAATAAACATTATCTTGATTACTGTGCTGCAGTCTGGAGGAAGACCTCTAGACTTAAGGTACTGGAAGAGCTGAATTCTTCTCCTGGAGTAGCAATAGACCATGTTCCATGCAGGGAGAGAGCTGGACTGGTGGGAATAGCTCTACGGCTCAGTGGTACTCCAGTGTAAAAGCTACATGATCTTAGTATGGTCCTATTAAGAAGATAACTATATTTTTCTTTCACTGCCTCCTATTCCCAGGAAACTTTCACCTGTCTGCTCATCTAGGAATAGGTCTCCAAAAGGGGTAATCATATACCAGTCAAAAATTATGTAGCTATTCTTTATTACATTTTCTTTTAAGGAACACTTGAAAAAATACGGAAATTTCTAAAATATTTAAAGAGCTTTCCTCAGAACTATGCTAATTGATAATTCCTTGAATTTATATGGTCTTTCCCACAATAATCCAATTCATCTAAAGCATAAAAACTCCCATCAACAAAACAAGTAAACAAACAAACAGAAAACCCTATCAAAAACAAAAAACCCACACACACCAAAAAGACAACCAAACAAAAAAAACCAACCCCCTCAAAAATGGCAACAACAACAACAACAGCAACAGCAACAACAACAGCAGCAGCAACAACAACAACACAAAAAAAAACCCAAACAAAAAACCAAACCAAAAAAAACCAACCAAACAAAAAAAAGTATGGTAATATGTGTTTGCTTTTAAGGCTCAACCTTTTTTCCTTGGTGTCCATGAGGATTTCCTTTTGGCTGTAATAGGATGGGGCCCCCCCTTAGGGGAATCGCATGTCCTCTCAGGTTTTCAGAAGGTGTGTTAGAGGCTGAAGGAGGAAGAGGTTAATTAGGTTTGCTGTTTGTCTTTGCTCGTTCTCCCAACAGGAACAGGTTTTTCTCTCCCTTCAGATGTCTGCCGTGGCAGAGCAAGGCCAGGGCAAAGATACATCTCCTCTGCCCATAAGTCTCTAACCAGCTGCTATTGAAACTAATTGTAATTCAAAGTTTCTAACCAAAATTTTGATTGGGAGAGAGACTGAAAGCAACAATTTACTATTGTCAGCAATGGCTCCACTACAACAGAGCAAAGTGACAGATCCCCACTGTTAAAGCAACAGGCTTTATTTCTATGACATTGATTTTTTTTGGTCTAAAAACTCCACTGAGTTGCCTTACACTTTAAAAACTGACACAAGGAAACAGGATGACCTTCATTTCTCTTGTCTGCAAAATAAGGCCTTTGCACAGTCAAAAAAAATTCAGCAAAAACCACAGACCACAGTTTGTAGTAGTGAATTATGGTCACAAAGAGTGTTTGCAGAGCTGACAGTGGTTTTTGTGTTAACAAATACTTATTATCAATTACTTTTATCTAAACTATGATGGTATCTATGCTACATCTAAAAATCATGTTTCTACATTGACCATGATTGTGCAGTGTTTGCAAGATATTCTTATCTGTATGCACACAAGTGGATTCAGAAAAATCATGATACTAGGGTTAAAGAGAACCTAGCAAGCAGTTGGGTATTTTATTTTAAATTACAGTTTTAGTAGTTTGGCAGAGGCATGAAGGATATTTTTATATGGTAGAGAAGACCCCGTTAAGGGGACTCTTTAAAGACACTGTTTGTTACCCACTGTGCTTAGCTTTAAATCTGAAGCTATTAATTTTTAACATTACCCTTTGGCATCATAACAGTGTTTAGAGAATAACCTTCTACTGTGGCAAGAAGGTGACTAGAGTTTTATTGATTTGTCAGACCAAAGACTACATGAATTCTAAACACTGTCTTCTTTCTCCTCATCAGAGGTAAGAGATGTATTTCCACCTTTCAGCTCATGGCACAGAGTTTGGAGACATTGAACCTTATTACCCCTGTTAGTAAGTGGGATAAAAAGACATTCAGAGAAATGAAGCATCATGTACAAGGACAAATTGGCCAGATAATTATCTCTTTTCTGATACCTGATAACCAGTAAAGAGGGTGAACAGCATCCTCTATAAAAGTCGATACTCATGTCTGTACAAACTCTGATACCTGTTCATAAATTTAGGGTATACCTTGTGTTCTATGAGATGTCTCAGAATTACAAGAGTTTGAGAAATCACTCAAGGAGAGATCATTCCTTAAAATATATCCCAACATTTTAAGCAAATAGAACCTTTTGCATTTCATTTTTTTAGAGGCTCTGTTTTCAAAGAAATAATAGTGGTGCCTTTTCTCCTGTTGTTTTCTGTTTTAAAAATCAGTGTCAGTTGGAGATGTTTGTCAGTTGTATCAGTGTATGATTGTCATAGAGTAGGAGAAAGTAAAGCCATGAAAAGGGGGATGAAGAAGATTTAAAGAGGTCACTTTTCTGTTCCAAGCCAGGATCAACTATTTCTAAACTCTTCAGATAGTCATAAAGCATCCCTGATTCTCTTATTGTTGTTGGCAGAGATATTTGGCCAACTCCTGAGATAAGCTGTTCCTAACTACCTTCACCATTACAAAGTAAGTCTCAGTGTCTAACTCAAATGTACCAGCTGGTAGTTTAATTCCGTTATTTTTTGGCTCTATCCACAGAAGAAATTATGACTTCCCCTTTTGCAATTTCCTTTTGCATATTTTAAAGCTATTATCATGTTTCCTCACAGTCTTTGTTCTTTTGTAAGAATAAACCAATACAGTTCTTTCCTCACAGGTCATATTCTCTAGACCTCTGACCTGCTTGTAGCTATTCTCTGTGCTCTCCACTTGATCTACATTTCTCTTGGGAAACAGCTGAGAACTTTACGGGCAGGCTGTGAAGGGAAACGGTTATTCCCTCTGCCTCAAATATGAAACTTCATTCGGATATGGCAGTAAGTTTGGAGGCTTTTCCTGCTTTGGGCATAGTTTATGACCAGTGCTAAGAACAAATACCTTGTCTGAAAACCTGCAGCCTACCATTTACTTCTCAATTTTTCCTAGTGTACTATTGCATAGTATTTTGTAACTTTCTCACAAAAATCCATTTGTCAGAAACTGCTGTCAAATGTGAATCCTCAATACTCAAATAACTGAAACATTGGCTAGGGTTAAATCCCAAACAGACCCTCTTGAAATCCTACCTCACACATAACTACACAGTGTGACAATAAATCCCTGAAAAAAATACACTCTGGGCTTTCCAATTCTCACTATCCTTTACCTAACAAATAACTAATCTAAACATTTTTATTAATGTAGGTGGTTCCGACAGGTCCTCCCTGAGTTAACATATCTTTCTTTTTCTCAAAAACTAATTTTTGTTATAAATAAAAGTAAGACTTTTTTGATTGTTCTTGACAAATCTGCACTGCTTGTTATTTATTTCTGTGTTATCCTTGGGATGCTTATAAAGGATCACTTTTTATTTTAGCATTTTCAAA
The DNA here is from genome assembly GCA_013397795.1 of Orthonyx spaldingii. Classification (NCBI taxonomy): domain Eukaryota; kingdom Metazoa; phylum Chordata; class Aves; order Passeriformes; family Orthonychidae; genus Orthonyx; species Orthonyx spaldingii. Next base: position 3,261 of record VZTJ01001775.1, on the reverse strand, counting down.
AAAAATTATGTTAAGCTCGCTAGTCACCAGTGTCCTAGCTGCTCCCATCCCGTTTTTCAAATTAATTTGCTCTTTTCCATCATCTGGAACTTCACCCAGTTGTAAATTGTGCCCTGGAATGATTTGACTCCCGCTCAACCCAATTCAAATATGTAGACCATATAAAAAGCCTCTTATTTTTCTGATCCAAGCTAACTTTTTCCCTCTTTGTCACACTCATCTTAATGGCTTGAAAGAGTGTAGATTTTGATTGGATATTAGAAAGGAACTCTTTGCTGTGTGAGTGGTGAGGCACTGGAATGGGTTGTCTAGAGAAGCTGTGGATGACCCATCCCTGGACTAGCATTCAAGGCCAGATTATATGGAGCCCTGAGTAACACGATATAATGTAAGGTTCCCTGCCCATGGTAGGGATGCTGGAACTAAATGATCTTTAAAGTCCCTTGCTGTCCAAACCATTCTATGATTCTGTAATTATGTGTTCTTTTTTATATCAGCTTTCTTAGTCTGACAGTCTCTGTACTGAAGGCATACTACACACTTCATTGTGTTCACACTGCTGTTTTCTTTCCCTTCTGAATTTTTCCATAACACAAATGTGGTTGCGAAAAATTCCTATATGTCTTTAAGCCTTTTGTGTTTGCTTTTGTCCCCACGTTTGAACATTTTCTCTAAATACATCCTTTTTTTAAAACATACTCTACATCATGTATTTGTCCTGAGCTTTAGTTAAAAATATATTCTCTTGCTATGATTCCAATGTTTTCTCTGTGATTGGTAGTTTGCATTTTCATTCTTAACTTTGTGAAAAAACACAAAACTCTCATTCATATCTAGGTCTCGAGATGGAACTGGTTTATACATAATTATTGTGCCTGCTGGTTCCTTCCTGGCTTCCCTCATGCTGGGGTCTGATATCCCAATTCGGCAAAGTCATAAAGAGATTATTTGCTTTACCCTTCTCTCCCTTCACCTTCTCCCACCTCAAATTCTTGCCAGTCCAGAGTCTCTTTTGCAATGTTTCCTTCCTACAGTAGCAGGTGTCATATCTTGAGCATACTTGCCCTATTCTTAGACACCTGCTTGCACTCTTGCTTCATTTCTGCAATCCACCAGCACAGACTGATTCCAAAACAATAGGGATAAACAGTAATTTAGGTGGGAAAGGAGCCCTCTGGAGGGTTCCAGTTTGACCTGTTGTTCAAGAAGAAGGCCTGCTTCAGTTAGATCTGTCTGTTAGGGACTTTTATAGTTATTTTTAAACTCACTGAAGAGAGTTTCTGCAGCTTCCATGGGCAGCTGGTACTTGTGCTGAATCACTCTTACTGTCAAATGTTTCTTCCTTGTGTCTGGTTGGAATTTCCCTTTTTGCCTTTGGTGTCCATGGCCTCTTGTCCTTTGCACCAATGTGAGCAGACAAGGCCTTATGAGCTCTTTTTTGTGTATTAAATGTGTACAGGTGAAGCTGTAAGGATATGGCAAATCCAGGCCTGGTCTGTGTGTACCTGTTAATGACCATCTCTTCCTACTCTTTACTTCTGATAATACTGCCCTAAGTGGTGGGGTTTTCAACGAGTGGTGGGTTTTTTCAGTTTGGAAAAAAGTAAAAACAGAGGAGGCATGACGTGGTGATACTTCTGGCTAGTGCAAATACTGGTCTGAAGGTGTGACGCAGAAGGAAGGAAGTAGGCTTTAAAGATATGCAATTTTTCAGCTAAAGGTTTCCGCAAAATTTTAAGCACACATAGCAACAAAACATGGAGAAGTATAGCTAAAACCCAATCAATCAGTCAAACAAAAGTTCCAACAAAAAAAGTAAACAAATGAAATGACATAGACAAACAAAAACCTAACCAAACCTGTAAGCAGGTAATGTATTACACAGATTGGATAATTTCTCTGGATATCTTATTTCAAATCTTTGACAAGAAACAAAGCTAGAACACGTGAGATTCAAACAGCAGAGTTAAAAAAAGAACTCAGCATGTGAGAAAGCAATGAGCTCATTCACCTTTTCCTGCTATGAATTTTTTTCTCTTGGAGAGTCTGTTCCTTTTTTTTAGTCTCCACACATGTTAGAACAGAAATACTGGTGATGAAGGCTGCTTTTGTTAGATAAGATATGCTGAGCTTTAAAAAGGAGACTTCATGACATTATGTCAGAATTGAGGTTAGATTAAGGGGATAGTCATGTTTTATGCTGAGTGACAATGTACTAAGACGTGGTAGCTAACACCTGGCAAGACAGTGAGGGTAAGCCTCAGTGGAACTTCTCAGACACACTGTTCTTGTTTCTCCACTGAAGACTAAAAACACCCTGCAGTAAAGTGGTTTGTGATTTTGTGATTAAGTTACTTGATAGTAGGTTATACAATTAGAATGATTATTGATACTGTATACTCTGATTATATACCACTGTATACAATTATTAATGACTATTGATGAGTAGATCCAAGAGACAGATAACACAGTGTCGTTTTCTTTCAGCAAACACAGCAAGCTCTGGGATGCTGCAGGAAGATACTGATGAGCTTTTGTAAGAAAGTCTTTTTTTGAAGAGTCTCCTGTTGGCTGAACACTACCCCAGACATAAATTAGGCTATTTCATGTATGCTTGTGTTCTTCTGTAGCTGTTCAGTCCTGTTGCCTCATAACTCAGACTCTACAGGACTATACATGGCAGAACACCTGTGTGTGAGCATTCAAATACATGTAGCCACTGCCAAAGGGTGCTCGCTGTGGCACCACTTATGGCTTATGAGCAGATTGAATGCAACTTCTGTGCACTGGGAGGCCTTTGAACATCGATCGCTCCCTCAGGGACTCTTATGCAATCCATAGCCCTTGTTGTGGAAAAAAATGAGCAAGTAAGCACTGTTAGCATCCAGATCACAATATTTCCTTGGTTCCCATTTAGCCCACCCCTGTCATGGCAGTACCTCCAGGAGGAGTGTTATCCACATTCATCACTACCAGTGCCTGGGCTTTTGACTCTTCAGGGTATATGCTCTATATCTTGGAGCTCTTAACCATGAGGTGTTGTGCAACATGTGCTGCCAGGAATTTTTATTTGGAGTAAATCCCCAGAGGTATCTCTGGAGGCCTTGCATATTATGTACTGGATTGCAAGAAGATAAAGGATAAAATATCCACGGAACTTCCCTTAAATAAAATATGTCATTCAAGCTGTTCTTACAACAAGTTTTTGAAATATGGGGCTTCTGAGTATTTATATGACGTCACAGCACAGAAACCTCTTTC
>VZTJ01001774.1:1168512-1200358 GCA_013397795.1 Orthonyx spaldingii | reverse complement strand
AAAAAAAAAAAAAAATCCAGCCAGGGAAGAATACATGTTCCCTTTTAAAGCTGAATGACAGATCTCATCATTTTAGGAGAGCTGAAATTCAGACAAAAATCTCTACTACAAATAAGGTCCTTAGGATAACATAAAAGACTTAGGTGAGAACAAGTCTAAATATTCTCCTTTTCTCTCTCTGTCTCTTAAAAAAAGACATCTAAGTCTCATCTGTCATAAGCAAAGAAGATCAGTAGCAAGGAAAGATAGGAAACCGTTAATCATCTATGTTTTTTTCCATGCACAAGCAGCTGTCAAATGATGTATGTTTTACCACAGTAACAAAGCCAAGGGCTCATCAGCACCAAGCAATTTTACTGTCAGCTGGTCATCGTTCTCCTCAACAGTGAGAAAGTAAGAGATCACCTTGCAGCAGTGCACAGAAGCTCGACCTCACTGGCTGAGGCTGAAGTGAGCAGGGAAATAACCCACAGCACTTCCAGAAATAAAGGCATGTTCCAGGGGTGTCCTGACAGCTAAGCAGGAAGGGGTACACAGGCAGAGTTTCTCCAAACAAATAGGCTTCCAAGCCAACTTCTCAAGACCACATTCAGTTACCCCATCAAGAGATGGAAACCTGAGGATCATCTACCTGAGTGTGGGCAGCACAGAGAAGGTTGCAAAAGGTGGCCATGTGCTTTGTGTGTCTCAGTTTTGGAGGTCCAGGTGATACACTTTGTAAGAGCATGATTGGCAGAAGGCAGTTTCTTATCATTTGTGATAATCAGGCTCCTGTGAGAAGTTTCTAGCTGAACACCAAACCCATCAGCCTCTGGCAACAGTGGCTGACTTGGTGGTTGCCTTAATGAGAGCGATTTTGTGAGTGCCCTTCACGGTCTTTTAGAGCACAGGATAAAAAATGGTAGAACAACAGCGCAACTGTCGAACAAACAGCAGTGGAGACATGTCAGCCTGAACCTGCAAGGATGAACCTGGTGACAGAAAAAAAGCACGTGGCAATGAGTTTTACAAAATTTCATGGAAGCGATGATCATCCCCAGCTCACACTCATTTTGCTTTCACCACAAAAAGAATAGCACCTCTGCTAGAAGTTAATGTTCCAACATGGAAAACCTGAAAAAGTGCTGTTAGCTCCTTTTGTAAAGGAGGCATATGGAACAAAGTGGTCACCAACATGCTATTTTTAGTGCCTGAACTACAGTCCAGAAGATAATACCCAATTACTTGATACAGTGCTCTATACACTGTCTGAACAACAATAGTGGACTGAGAAGCAAGAGAAAGCACCAGAATATGGTTTTGAAGTCATTCAGATTTCATGTATTTTATTTTCTCTAAAAATAAAGGCTTTGAAAAGAGGTGCAGTGTTGGCCAGGCTAAAGGGGGGCGGGGGGAACAGAAGAGCTGAAAGGGAGATGAGAGCATATGGAGGTTGAGAAAGAAGAGAGAGAGACCTTGACTACAGGAAAAGAGAGCTAGGGCACAGATAGCCAGAAGTCTAGAGAAAAGAAAGAGGAAATGCATCTGGGGTGCATCTTTAGTCAGAGAAAGCCATGCACACAGCTGGACATGTTGTACCTATAGGAAACACCACAGTCAGGACAAGCTATCCCATTGGGGACAACACAGGATTTTACTAATTCTACTGCTTCCCCTAATTTCCCCTCCAATGGACTGTGAACTGTGGTGGCTGAGCTGCAGATGCATATGTTTTGTCAGAGTCTCTGCTAGCAATGCAGTAATTTTACTGAGGACACAGAGGACAACTCTGTGCCAATACAGCTTGAGGCTGATCCAGCACTTTTGGAAGGAGGTGCACACATACCTTATTCTCTTGCTTTCTTATTTTCTCCTTCTCTGTTTCTTACTGCCTCCTCAGCATTTATTACATGCCTCCTCCTATTTTCTCCTTGTGCACAGCCAAAATTAGCTGAAATTGTGGATCTATTCCACGCAGCCTGAGGTCCACCACTCTAACACAGACAATTTAGTGGTGAGAATTCCTTCCACTATGGTCCTAAACCACTTATGAGATGTTCGTAGGCTGGGACTATTTCTTTCAAGAGCTCCATCCTTCCACTGAACAATTATTGCTCTGGCTTTTCTTGCCAACTGTAACTCTGCATCCAGGTGGATGCCAGGCAGGTTTTACCAAATTGCAAGGTGCAGGATAAACATTTTCCTCCTACTTTTGGTTTCAATGTTAAGATTCTCAAACATTTATTTTAACACTTGCAAATAAAACTATCTTACACATTGCCATCACCCTACTCCCTAAATGCATTGTTCAAATGCCAAAGAGTATGTGAGCTATTGCAGATCACATAATAGGTGCCTACACATTCACTATTCTAGTAATATTTATTATTGAAACAGACTGTTTTGTAAGGAGCTCTGAGATACCTAGGCCATAAAAAGTGTGATATAAAACAAAATGCTATTCAATTCAATAGATGTCTGATAAGAAAAGAACCCTAAAATTTGAACAGTTCCTCCTCCCCTTAATCAGCCCTAACAATGGTACCCCAGTCTTGGTGCTCCTGCACACAGCAATATCTGTCTTTTAAAGAGAGGAATAGGAACGTGCCACTAAAAGAGAGTGCTCATTGGTAGAACATTGTTAGGTGCTTTATAATTGATAGTTTTCAGCATCAGCACAAAGGTAAGGGCTTTAGCCTTGAATACTACTCACTAACAATATACCCACATACAGAAAACTAGTGCTAAATGTATTTATTAAAATAAATGCTTTAAAATAGTCTGCTTTTCATACAAAGTAATTATCTTACACTATGTGTAAAAGGTACTTTTGTAATCAATGGTATACAACCAGCTCCAGATACAACCACACACACATCCCATTACACACAGTGATGCTCATCAGATTGCATGGGACTGAATCATTTCATTATGTTCTGTAGCTTAATTCTTCAATTCCTGTAGCTTCAGCTGGAATTCATCCAGATCAGCCCTGTTTTCTAAGATTAAATCAAAATACCTCAAGGCCACAACTAACAAATAGCACAATCAGCTCTAAACATAGAATAAGGTATTTCATACGTTTTAGAGGCTCATAGTTCCTGTTACAATAGTGCCAAAGCAACAGGGATTTTTTTCCTTTTCTTTTTTTTTTTCCTTTTTTTTTTTTTTTTTTTGGCACTTGTAACCTATTAATTACCAAAGGACAAGAGAAATACTTTGTAGGTATGAGTGAATTTTGTAGCAGTCGAAATAGACAGCAGCAGCCAGCTGGGGCATTTTAAATGCTCTAAATTTCCACAAGTCCTGCCCAAGAAGCTAACTACTAACAAGCTAATACATTCATTTTTTAAATTCATTGGATATTCCAGCACAGTAAAGTGATAAAAGAAAAAGTAAAAATACGAAAAAGATGCAATATAGTAACAGGTCATGTTTTTTCTACTGAACCGGACAAAAATAATCTCAGTAGTAGAATTAGATGAGTAATCATGAGGGTAAAATGCTTTAATTACTAAAAATATTTAGTTGCATTTGGTTATCTGTGGAATCCTAGCATCTCTTCTAATTAATTCTTTTGGAAGGATTTGGATGACCATCAATTTATTCATAAAAATATTTGAGAGTTTCAGGTTATGCAAATTCCGTTGCTAATTAGTTAATGGCTACATTCACCCTGTCAGTGGCTGATGATCAGATACTTGTGCTTACAATTCTTACGCCTACAAACATTTTTTTATACAATGCACCAGAATATTTCTGTCCTTGCATAGAGTGGACAGCACTGATCTTGAGTGGCTTTTTCCCCCCAGGATCAGTGTTTCCATGGCGAGTCCTGTGGGGATCTATCTTGTCTTTTCTTCTCCGCAGTGGGCATTTAGGGATAATAAAATAGTTAGTGAAGAGGTATGTTCTCTGCTGTTTTCAATAAGCTGATGACAGTCAACATCACAATCCAGACCCACAAAGGCGCTGGGAAATCAAAGAGCCTTAGGCTCCTCCATACATTCATCCACACGAGCCTGCATCTCTCAAGTATCTGATTTATCCTTTTAAATGTTCCACCTTGTGGGGACAGGGACACAGAAGACAGTTAAATGACCAAAGATCTCTGGATAAGATTGAAATGATGCTGGCTGATCATCAAATGGCAGTGACACGACTTCTCTACCTTTGATTTTGGCCGTCCTTTGTAATGCCCATAGAAAATGTGGAGCTGTTGTTGGCCCTCACTGCTGTTGTGTGCACAGGGACAATGTCCAGGACACTGCTGAGCATCCAGAGATGTAAAAAAGAAGTGTGCTGCTAATTCCAATTTTTAATTGAGATTCCTCATACCTGTGGTAACACTACTCAGGTAGTGATAAAAGCTAAATTAGAAAACCAGAATCCTGTAAGACTAATTTAGTCCTGGTATTATAAGCTCCCAGGACCCTGTCCAGCCTGAGGTTTATAAATAGCTCCACGGGAAAAAAAATCACTCATGAGCTTCAGCACATTGGTAACTGCTGGACCAGAGCCTTGGTGAGTCAATTTGTATTGTTAGTACTGCTCCTCCAGTGCCAAATGCTTGAAATTTGTCTTTTTGTGTCCTTTTTCTACATTTACTCAAGCTTTACTCATACTAAATATCACTATATCATTTAAGGTGTTCCAATTATGGAAAAAAATAATAATCCAAGTGAAAAGTCCTTTGCAACACACATCATCTCCTCATCCTATTGCCATTAAAATGTTCAATTTTCAGAGTACCAAGCATAATTTTCTTTTCCTTACACTCTTTTTTTTGGTAACTTGTTATATTTCCATTAGAACTCTGGGAAAGGATGTACTTCAGTGGATGATAACCGAGACTATAATATTTAATAGATGCAGCAGCTATTCTACATTTCACAATGACTAAATTTAGTCCTACTAAGAAAGCAGAAGTTTCACATTTCTTTTAATCAGGACACTTTTTGCAGATTAACTAACATATTACTTTCCCTTAAGGAAAGTAGGAAAGAGCATTTTTTTGATTCTAAGCATTCCATATAATTAAGGATGCAAATTATAAACAAAATGATACACGCACACACATAGATTGGAAAAAGCCACTTAAATGGCCAAATCACTGAAACCCTCATATGAGCTAATTTACTCTCACTTCTTGCTATAAAATAGCACAGAAATGGGGGTGCTCTACTGGGGAGAGTGAATAACAATTTATTTCCAGTGTGTATAAGCCAGCTTAGCAGTTTCAGGACCGTAGCCAGATTTTTCCAGTACCTTCCATGGACTTTCATAGCTTTACTTTGTGTGATTGCAGATTCAAATAGTACAAGACCTGACTACATGAAATCTGAAACCAGAAGAATGGAGCACCATGGCTGCATCCAGTCCTGCATCCTCCCCCAACAGGAAAGGTCAACGCAAGGGTAGAGAGACAGAGTGAGAGCAGAAAGTGGTAACTCCCTGCCATATTCACCCCATCCAGCCACCTGAAGATTAGGAACTTTCTGAGTCTAAGACAGATTTTAATAGGATTTTGAAAAAAATTTCATTCCTTTATTTGCCCCTTATTTTTTTTTTTCTAATCATGTAAGCATTATAGGAATTCCACGGCAATGAGTTTCACAGGTGAATTATGGACAATGTGAAATACCACTTCTTGGTTTGTTTTTAATCTTCTGCCTAAAAATTTTCTTTGCTGCCCTCATTCCTTGCTTTGCTGTTGCTGATTCAGTCTAGGAGATTACTGTCACTGCCTTTTCTGAGCTACTTTACTCAGTCTGTGAACAGGTTCCATTAAAATTATCTCGTTTATCTCGGAAATGTTCATAAGCAATTTTTCTTGCTTGTTTAGTTTTTGTTTCCTTTTTTCCTTTGATTGTTTGCTTCAATCACATTATTGTTTGCTGACAGAACATGTGCAGTTCTGCTAGCAAGTGTCCAGCTGCCATAAATGAAAAGAAAAGAAGGGAAAAGAAGGGACAAGCAACAGGGACAAGGAGTGGTTGGTAACTTTTCACCCAGATCAGCAACATATTTTTGACATGAAGATGTTCACATGAATGTTCTCCAGACTTCAGGAGTCACAGTGTCACTGTGTCATTGTTGTCCTATGTTTGCTGTGTCAACAAGTGGAAATTTGCATGGAAACCCACTGGGATGGAAAAAGGAATCTGTGAGGGGTTCTCTGCAGCTTGCTGGTTGGAGAGAGCATGACAAAGCTGGTCCCAGCCTGGCAGGAAAGTTATGATGTGACTTCCTCCACAGATTGTCTTCAGCCCTTCCTTACAAGCAAATGGAAACTGCTCACCTATCCTGGCCTCTGCTTTTGTTATTTTTAAAAGATTTGGAGTTGCCTACCCTCTTTTTTGGTCTTTTTTTTTTTTTTCTCTTTTTCAATATGAGGATTTTGCTTCAGAATCATCTTCACAGGCTGCAGTTACTTGCTAGCCCATAATGATAATAAATAATAGTTTACTTGCCATTGGAAAGGAAGGGTTAATCTGCCTGTAATAAACAGGGCAACAGAAATATCCTATGGAATCCTAAATGCCTGTCTTCAATTATGCTGCAGGTAACCACACCATCCAGACATCTTCCTTTTTTTTCTATCAAAAACTGAAACAGTGGAACTGCAAAATTTATTTCAGCTGTTAGACAGAATAGTTTCCACTGAACTTAGCAGAGAACTCAATGTTCCCATCAGTGGACTCGACGTTCGTAACCGAGGATGTGACAGAAAGCTCTTTGCCCAGGGCACAAGGTATTGCAGGAGCTGCTGTGCAAATTGTCAGATCCTTGTTCCAAATTATCCAAAGCTTGCCAAGCCTTTGGGCATATCACATTATCCATCTTTGGTTCATCATCTATTCAAACTTTTGGGAACAGTGTGGGAGAATTACTTTCATTTCTGGGTAACCGTGTCTGGCTTGAATTTCACTTCTATTTGTGACTGGTATTCATTTAATCATTGGAGTTTTTAGATGAGATGATGTCGCAGGGTTTCTCATTTGTCAGTAAATAAGTATTTTATAAAGATTGGGATAGACATCTGATATTGAAAAAACACCAAAAAACCCTTTTGCTTGTTGGAATGACAACGGCTCTGACTGATTAAGCAACATTTTCTCAAGTTTTTCCTCAGAAAGTACTTTGTCTTTTTCCTTTTACTCTCATGTTTCATCTTGTGAATTGGTGTTCCTCCTGCCAGCGTCTGCTGGAACACAAATGATTCTAAACCAAGATGATCTGTCAGTTGAAAACAATACTAGGACACTCATATTTACATATTTTGAATAACAAGTTAGCTGTGTCTACCTTGAGGTATTTGGACAATATAAATCCAACTAAGGAAGAGGGTGAACACAAATTTAGAGCTTTAGTTAAATAAATTTCTGCAAAATAACTTTTATTCAGAATAAACTGGCTTTACTTTCTCTGTATCCCTGTCCCATTGAATTTGTTACTTTTTCTAATAAATCTTGTTTTTGTTTAGCTAGTAGGTCCACAGAGCAGCAGGGTGTGTCAATGTCCCCTGCAGTAACACCTCCTCTGCATCGGAGCTCCCCTGAGTACCTGACTAAATGCCCTGATTTTTTCACTGGCAAAATTTAAGGAGCCTGCAAGGGAAAGGAACTAAGTATAAAGGTGCTTTCTTGCTATACTTAACAGTTAATTTGAGTGCTTTCATTAGCTACTGCTGTTCACTTAATGAAAGTTGTGCATATCCAGTGGTGATTCAGCAGACGCCTTACTGGTATAAACTCCAGAGAGCTGGAGGAGCTGGCACTGTGAAGGTTCCCTTCCTGCACAAGGATTGCAGGGCTGTGCAGGCAGCAAAGTGAAAGCTCGTTTGTCCCTTTCCCAGTACTGGGCAGCAGAAATTAAAAGAAATGAGAAGAGTTGACTAAGACACCATGCTCCAGGGGCAGCTGATTGCCAGGGAAGTTTGGAGTCCTACAGCCTGACAGAACTGAAGGGCAGCTTTTCAGTCCCTGCCCTCTTTTCTCAACCCCAAGTCAAGCCAGAAGCCAACGAAAGCTCCATCCAGCCAAGGGATCAGGTTTGGTGTTGCATTACTTTTTGTAGGCTCCCTTTTCCCAGAGCTCTGCATTCAAATCTGCAAAAATGAAACTCAGTGTCCCTGTTTCGGGTTTTTAAAGAGATTTCAAGGTTGCTAACATCTCATTTTTATGACCAACACTGTTGTTTGAAAGTGTATCAGAACCAAAATGAAAAATTATTCCTACTTAATATGGGAAATTTGAAAAATACTTCTGTTTTTGTCACAAATCTCCCAAGTTAAAACATTGTTTCGCTAGAAAGGTTTGTTCTCCTTAGTTTGGAAACACAAGTAGGAATTTAATGAGAATAGAATACAGCTGTACCCTTAGGTCCCATATTCATTTTTGATCTTTGATCCAAATACAATGTATGTTTTGAGCATAACTACATATAATTATAGTATTTCTTCATAATGTGATTTTCCAATAATCTTAAAGAAACTTTTTTACATACAACATATTCCAGACTTCTGCCACTTTTACTTATTTACATCCTCACTGTTAAAAAAAATATCCTTTAAATCGAAAAGGTGAGTACTATTAACAGATCCTTGGAAATTTTCACGTAAGATAGACTAATCCTTGGGAAGAATCCCTTCTGTATGGCCTAGCTTTTCTCATGGCAGCTTCCATGAGTTGAGAGATTATTAATACTCAATATTTTCTTAGACTTTCAAGGGATTTTCTCAGTTATGCTGTTCTCAGATAACTGAGAAACACGGATGCGAGGACTAAGAATTTTCACCTGGTTTTCTGGGACAGCCTGTCCTCCTTGGTGGACAGGTCTAAGGCTGTCAGTAACCAATACCGCTGAGGGAACACTTAAAGCAGCTTTCTCCACACTCATGCCTGCACATGCTTGCAATACAACTGGGAAGCAATTAAGGCATACTCAACTGTACCCAGATGAAGATGACAGAAAACCCAATTCACAAGCATGTTTCCCCTAAATTACCCCAAATTGCAGATTATTCACCCAGCACAGGAACATTACTGCAATCACATACCCTTCTCCACAAGGGGTGGAATCTCCATCCTAACTCCAGACACAGTTCAGCACTGTAACAGGTTTCTCAGTCGGGAAGCACTACAGAATACTGAGTGCAAATTGGTACTGAGAAACACCCTATATAAAATATTAAGAACATTTTGCAGTCACTCCTTAGCTGCAGAGTGCAACTTCCCTAAGTGTAAGTCCCAGTGGCCTGAAGCAGAAATAATGTCATGCAGTTTTTGAATACAACACCCCAAAATATTCTGAAGAACACCTCATCTCACGTAGACACGTGCACAGTTTAGTAATGAAATAAATAAGCAATATACATAAACTGTGAGCCATAAAAACTGCAGGTGAGATGGTGGTTGTTCTTGGGGCACTCACAACTAAAAGGATGATGTTACCTGTCTAATTTTCCAATCCCCTCACTTTGCTTTAGGACTGCCATTGCCCATTAATGTAAAACCAGTCCCTGTGCCCCAGACAGGAACCGGGCAAAAACTACTGTGGAAGCTCTCTGACTGTGGAGGGCCACCAGACTGGATTTGTTCCTGAAAACCACACTCCAATGCAATGAACCTTGTGCACAGACCCCTGATGGAGACAAGGGCTGCTCCCTGAGCACAATGCAAGGCTCTCCTTGGAAGGGAGTGAGCCTCAGAAGTGGAGGACTGGTTTTCACCCGATGCAAAGAGAACTGAGAAGGCATTGGCTTCACCCAGGGAAAGAGGTCTGTGTGGCGAGGTCTGTCTTTATTCAGTTTCTAACCAGTGCTTTGTGAAAAGGAGGACAGCTAAAACATTTACTTGCTAAGACAAGAGATTCTTGCTTCACTCTCACATCACCCTCAAGACACTTAAACAGAAGGCAGAGGTCTCTAACGAAGTACCTTCATTAGCTCGATGCAGTTGCTGTGCTCACACAAACTATCTGCTACTGGGTAATTTGTGTGAGGCTGCTCCCTTGTCCTCACAGAACCGCTGCAGCCTTGCACATCTACGGCCAGCCGAGGAGCTGGGCCGCTCAGAGCCGCCAGGGCCTGCAGCAATTTGCAGAGAGTTTTGCAAACCTCCCCAGCCAGTACATATCCCACTATCTGGTTAATCGCCTCCAGCTGTGCCTTCTTTCTGTTTCAGTTGGCAACACGCATCCCTTATGAATTTGTTGAGAAATAAAATGCAGTTCTTTTCCTTCCTTCCTTCCTTCATCAGATCTACTCTGATTTGAATTTTTTGCTTTATGTGGCCAGTTCTTGTGACCATAAGCACCACACAGCCACAGGTGAGAATAAAGCACCATACACAGAGACCACTCCACTTTGTACTCTTCTCTAGGTACAAGCCAAGTGCCCAGAGGAGGGAGATGAGCACATACAAAAGGGTTTTGGTAATTTCCTGCAGTGTTCAGGTTCCCCAGCTTTGAATTACATTCATATCTTTCAGAATACTTTCATTTGCTGAAATTTGGTTTAATTACATTAAAATAATAAAGTGTCCAGTTACTAAACCACTTAATATTCACTGCAATGGGAAGCAATAAATCAGTCTGGTTAATTATGGGAATGCATGGTAACCATCAGCTAAATTTTGGAAAAATCACAAGCCTTTGACCAAGTATTGTGCCTTTTATACAGGGGCCTCAAATGATTAACAAAACCCATGGTGGCTAAATCTTAAAATCACAATGACCTTCAGCACCACCCACTCACAATGACACAGCAAATCACGACAAAAAGCAGGGATCTCTCAGCAGCCCCAAATTTCTATCAGGTAATTTGTATCAAGACTTAACCTCGACACATCCCAGCGTGAGCACACAACACACCTGTCCCCTGAGCTGAGGAGAGCCAGGGAAAGCACTGCCCCTCATGGGAAATAAATTGGACCCTGCAGTCACAAAGAACCTGACGGGTCTGGAGTCACGCTTTCCCTGAGCCATTTCTTTCCACATGGGGAGGAACAAGGACCGGCAGTGACAGGGGAATAACAACCTCTCCGCTAGAATACATTCAACCAGCACTGCCAACAAAGAGGGAAAGGTTCCTAGTTTTCTGTTTGTGATTACACTGTTTTGTCACTGCTGTCAGGATGTGCCTATGCAATATGTGCCTCTCTGATGTCTTGTGCCTGTGTTTCATTTTTAGTGGAGTGGGATGTAGGGTAATTAGCCACTCATTCTCCTTGTCTGTTCTCTGCATTTTGTTTCGTTTCCTTCACTTACAGGATTTTGGCAAGCCTTGGGCCTTACTGGCAACTCTTTCCCTTCTCCCCCATCTGAACCTCCTCTGTTGCTTTTCTTCTCACTGCTGGGAAGATGAACAGTTTATGTATTTGTACACAGGAGTGAATGTGCAACTGTGCTCCAAATATGGGACTGTGCAATCAAATTATCATGAGTTTGGTGGAATGCTTTTCTGGATTATTTCCTCCAAAAATATAACATTCCAATAGCAAACAATTTACAGCCAACAAAATATTGTTTGACTCAAACATATGTGGGCAAGTTGAGGGTTTTGTAATTCAAGATGGAAAATTTTTGTTCCTTTTTTTCCCTTTCCTCCCTTTCATTATGAGTTACTGCCTTTGGCTGGATTTTTACTTTGAGAGTGCAAGTTGCTCTCATTGACATTGCTGGGACTTACATGAGAATAAAGAGTGGAAAATGAATAGTTTTCAGAGGCTTCAGGTTGATGGACCAATTTCATCTCTTCTGTTAATGCTTTACAACACTCCATGAGTTTTTATCTCCTCTCAGAAGTTTTACAGCTGTAGGAACCAATTTGAAGATGCCCTTTTGAGTTCTTTTCCTTTGCAGAAACATTGCCAAATTAGCAAAAATAAATGGCACAGAATGAAATCCAAAACTAGCTAAGAAAAACTAATAATTTTTTCATTGGTATTGTAGTTTTTATTTGTAGCTTCCTCAAATATATACATATTTTCATAGTTAATAGATGCAGCTTTAAAATTTTGCATGTGCTAAATGAAGAAATAACTCTCTTATTACTGCAAGAAAATTCTTAATGTAATACTTCAGAGATGCTTGAAAAATCCAGACCAGTCACTGATTTTCCTCCTATTTTTTTGTTCCAATTTAAGTGATGTGAGGAAATTAAACAAGGGTCTTCTCCTAGAGTCCTTTTCTCACAGTTATTGGTTTGGAAATACACTTTTTTTATCAGGACCTACTTTTTGTTTCTTTACATTTATATGGCTTTAAGTTCAGTTGAATAAATTTGGTTGGCTCAGATGAAACCAATGTATAAAATACATATTTGAGCACATACATATGAATATATAATAGCATTTATTTATTTTGCTCAAACCAGACTTGGGACCACTCAGTTGAAGAAATGTTGACTGGCAGTGACTTGACTGTGCCTCAAGAATAAAACCAATTTGTACAAATTTGCAAAATAATGAATTTATGTTTCTTTGCTCTACTGACGTATTCCCAAATTAGGATATAAAGATGAAATGGAATTTGAAGAACTTGTCTCAGAAATGAACAGTTAGAAAGTGTTTTAGCCTTGCTATCCCAACTCACAAAGAAGGTGTCAGACAAAGGATTAATCAGTAGAAATCCTGCTACTCTTGAGAGACCCAGAGCAAGGACCACGTCCTGTGCCCCTGCATGTGAGATCAAGTGAGCAGCACCCAACTGCAGGTGAATTTTATCTGCCCAAAGAGCAGTGATGGCACAAGATACAACAGAGCTGCAAGTGAACAGAACAGCAATTACTCTCATTACAAATAAAATCCCACCAAGCTAGAATGAACATGCGAAGCAATAACACATACATAAAATAGCTAGAATTTAGTTTTATCCAGTTTAAGAAAACAGTAATTGATCTTTGCAACCTTTCTTTGTAAGAAGCCACTGGAGAGATCCTGCAGCTTGTCACCTGGGCTGTGGCCTGCAGCAGGGCACTGACACCTGCTAACCCAGCAGAATTGTGCAGTTGTACAGCAGCTGTGGCTGTACAGCTCCACAGACATGGAGCAATCCTGCCATGGCACTGTGCTGATCGGTCCTCCCTGGGACGTGTGTCACGCTAACAAGAAGCACTGCGTGCATCATTTTCTGTAGCTTGACATCATTTATTCTTTAAGATGCAGGAAAGGCTGTCTGGATACTCCAGCATTTTGAACTACTGGTCCTTAGGGCCTGATGAAGCAGCTCTTACATTTTGCACTAATCTCTTTTCTTCCCTAGTACTATACATTTTAAAGAGATGCCATATGGCACTTAAACAGACAAATCATATGGTGTTTTGCCCTTTCTTTCTAATTCCGTTGGCTTTATATTTCTCAAGTTGCATTCCCAGTTGATGAACAATGTCCTTAACCTCTTGAGTGGTCCTGGACGTCCACTAGACATAGACCAACATGATACTTGTGCTGACTTCTAATATATACTGGATGTCAACAATGTTACTGCCATTCACTTCAGGAGCTGATTTGCATCTAAGCATAACATCAGGGACTCTATTGTGGCACCTAAGAGCAAACTGAAAATGCAGCACAGCTGCTACCAAGGTACACCCGAGCGTTTGCTTCCTGGCATCCCGTTCGCAGACAGACAGCAGTCAGAAGCCACGGTGTTAAATGGCTCAAACTACATAAGCAGGATTGAACTCTGAAGCACATCAAAGTGCCCTTCCCATTGATGAAACCCTGTTTGCACGCATTTTTCTTTCAAAAGGAGGTAAGTAACCACAGTGTCCATAAGCCTCTTTTTATTGTCTAAGGAACAGAGCCAAGCCGGTTTTATGAAAGTTAAAGTCCCTTTTCATATGACTAATTTGTGTTTCATAACAAGGAGAGATCAGTACCATGAGGTAGTACAGCAGCTACTGTTAGAATATAGAGAGGCATTTCATTTATTGGCAATATCACACATGGTCATAGAACCTTCATGGCCTCTTGTCACATAAGACAGAGCACCAAATGAATGGCAAAAGGAGAAGGTTGAATTCACAATCTTTT
Source organism: Orthonyx spaldingii (assembly GCA_013397795.1). Classification (NCBI taxonomy): domain Eukaryota; kingdom Metazoa; phylum Chordata; class Aves; order Passeriformes; family Orthonychidae; genus Orthonyx; species Orthonyx spaldingii. Next base: position 1,186,340 of record VZTJ01001774.1, on the reverse strand, counting down.
CTTTTTTCTCCTCAGTGTACAAAACAAGCCTGTCATATATCTTGAGAATGAAAATGGTGTTACTGGCCTGTCCACTTAATACTCAGCACTGTAAAATGTCACATAAAAGCATGACACCCACTTGTGCCTGTGTATGTTTATCTATAGAGACGAGACAGAAGAATACACACACAAGCATCACTTGCATAGCAAAATAATGGTAAATGCTCATCTGTAGAAATGACTGGATACAAAAGCAATTGCAAGTGTTTATGCAGTACAAACATGGAGGTGAAGTTAAAACACCTTTGAAAATCTGACCCATATTATCAGCAGTAATAAGTAAATCCTCCCTCTAAAGATAAAAGAGAAAGTACCCTCATTATTTAGTCAGACCTTCACACCATGAAGACCCAAACACAGAGGGGTTATCAAAATGCCCTTAGAATAATAAAATCAAGCACTGACAGACCAAGAGACAAAGTTTTAAAGTGGAGGCCCCCTGACAAGGCTCTGCTTTACTCTCAGAGGCTGGCTGCTCTGATTACCACATCTGACTGCTGGCAGAGACACAATGCTGGATATTCATTAGTGGAAACTGCTGTCCTAGCAAGAACATTATTGGAATTATGTCAATTAATACCAGCTGAAAACATGTCCTACAAAATTTTAAATAGAGCAAAACCATCAAGAGATTTATAAAGTTTGAAGGTAGGGTTCTGAGGTGCGGATGGCTCCCACAGGGTGCAGGGGAGCCAGGGACCGCACGCTGCCCATCCTGAGCTGGAACCAAGCAGAGCAGCTCAAGTGTCTCAGCCCCCTGCAGCTGCAGCCCCGTGAGGATCATGCTCCAGGAGCTCAGGGGAGAGCTGAGGAACACGGAGCAGTGCCTGTTAGGTAAAGCATTCCCTGCAAATTTAAGGCCTGTTTTCTTCCTTTAAATACAATTTCAGCCCCTCGTGGCAGTAGTGACCAGAAGTCCTTCACTACAGGACCCACACACTGTGGGTGCTGTAAGTGAGTCACAAGCTGGTAAACACAAGCTGGGGCTCGACTTTAGGAGTACAAGCAGAGCTTCGGTGACACTGCTGGTGGGTGGATGTGAAACCAGAGGGATACATTTTTAAGCAATTATAACTATGTTTCTTTATGGGCTACAGCAACTATTGTTTGATTACAAATTACTCCGGACACTGGTATTTAAAAATGTGATTACTTTAAACAGATATCATTAGTAATACACTGTTCACAAATATAATGGAAAGAAACTAACATTTGCAGTGTTAAGTTACTTTTTAAAGTTAAAAATGTCTTTTCTTTCCCTTCTTTCCCCTGAGAAAATATTAGCCTTCTTCAGTCTTATTAGGGAGTGTTACCAGTCCTGTCACACCAGCTTGGGACCTAAAACCTAGCAAGTCATTCACATTTGACCACCTCACATTTGATAACTAACATGGAGATTTTCAAAGGCAGCCAAATTTTCCATGTTTCATATTTAGACATTTGAATTAGTGTCCTTTTTTACAAGAAGTTATATGCACCTTGAAATAAGGCCACCTATTCCCATGTCAAAATGTAGACTTAGGTGTCCTGCATCTGAGAGTCACAGACTTCACTGCATACACTGAATTTAATCTAAAATAATTTGTTCATGATATGCAAAGAGACCTCCAAGTGCTCTTTGGTGCTAGCAGAGTTGTCCTGGATTTCATCTGGCATCATCTGGTATTCACACAATAGAATGTCATTTAAAAATTTTTATAACTTTCCATCTTCACTTGGTCTTGCTACAAACACAGAAAAACACACAAAAATAAATAATTTGAAGACAAACTGAGAAATATTTAATGTCAGCAGTTTTCAGCTACTCAGCACTAACTTTGCCCATACCAAATTAAAACTGGGCCAGGAGATTCCCAGACAGAGACATTCAATAGTACTTCTATATTTACGTGTTCATCCCAATTTTGAGGAGCTGCACTTCTTAAGTTTTTCCTTGCTTACCACCGAGTTCAGTTCAAGCTCTGTTAAATCTACAAAAATCAATATTGAGAATATGTATTATGTGACAGTTCCATCTAAAAGTATCTGGTGTAGAATATGGGCCAGATACAATAGAGCAGCCAAGCACATGTAATTTACCCAACAAACCTAAAGCACTCCCACATTGATTTTTGCAGTTTTGTAGCCCCTAGTCACAGAGCAGAGAAAAAATGGCTTACTCATAGAGTGTGCCAGTACTTGAGGCTACATCATGTTTGTCTTGGAGCCTCTGATTTGGGTTGTCTTTTTGTTACCTTTGTTGATGGATTTTTTAGGTCATTTAATGCGTTCTCCATTCTAAAATGTCTACTTCTATGGCAAGAAAATAAAATGCATTTTCTAGATTGTTCTGATCTGTTGATCACTTTTCTCAGAGTTACAGTGTACAAATGGAAAATTGCAACATTTTAACAGTTTCTAAATGCAATTATTTAAGTGAGTACGAATAGAAAATTGTATATAAATAAGGGGATAAGCTTTCAACAATTTGTAGTGCACTTCACACAATAACCAGTATAAAGAGATTCCAAAATCATATCTGAGAATACAAATACATTTTAAAGGGGCATTTAAAAAATGACATGCATACTTATTTGCATAGTATAAAATATCTATAATAATAAATTTAAAAGGTTTTCAAATCATAAAAGGATAATACACATATAAACTTCTGTGTCTTCATCCTTATTCAGAAATAATAAATGCATAGGTTCTCAATGTATATTAAAATAATATTCTATTCATGAATATCTGCTATATTAACCAATATAATTTTTTAAAAATAGAAATTCAGTCACAGATTCTATCAGCACCTGGACCTAGGTAGCAGGCTACAATATATGTCCAGATTAAAAACTTGAAACCCCAACTTAATAAAAAACTCCACAGGATTTAAGCATGTTGCATGTCTGGAGCTTTTTTTCCATTTTATTTACACATAAGTATCATTAATACCAGAGATCGAAAACCTTTGGTGTCATGTATGTCACTCTCTCTCTTCAAGTCTTTAGTAGTTGTATGCTTATCTATTTCAGTCAAATGTATTTCTTATCGAAAAAAAAAAGAGTGAGCAACCCGACAATACAGTGTTATCGAATTTTTTCAGCTGAGACCCACATGTCATTCAGCATTCAGAAATGCTTGTGCTTGATTGATGGATGGGTTTGTGACAAATAAAACTAGGATCAAGAGCTTTGCACCTTTTCCCCCATCAGGAACCAGAGTAAAGCATAACTCTATAACAATGGTGGGATTAGGGATGCATTAGCTCTCCATCGACCAAAACCACCCATTCCCATCAATACTTTGCACTTAATAACCTGAAGCTATGATAAGAAAACAAAAGAAGGAGAAAGGGACAGGAGAAAACAAATCAATAGAAGAAGGGAATGTCTGAAAGATGCACTGTCCAAATGAAGAAAAATTTTTGCTGAATTGCTAGGGTAATGCCCCTTGACAAGAGAACAATGCACTGTCAAGGTTTATCAGCCAGGAGGCCTTTTGGCACAATGTTAAGCACAGGTTTGGCATTTGAGTGGTGGCACTTACTGTAGATGTAAAACACATAATGCCAACATGCAGATAATAACCACTCATTTTTGTTTTGTGTTAGCAGTTTGGATACCCGTAAGGAGCACAATTACATCTCTAGGTGTCCTGAAACAGATGCTACGAGCTCAAGGACTGATCCTGTCACCCTGAAGTGCACATGATCAGTACTGGGCTGACATTTTTGATTAAAACTTTGTGTTCAGAATAAGATCAATTTCTACTTGCAAATATATTTTTCTCTCTTTATTATTAATTAATATCTTACCTGTTCCTACAAACTAACCAGGACGACCTGATTTAAAAGACCAATAGATTCTATTTAGCTTCTTGTCTTGTTTAAAACTGAATTTTGGGAACTAGCATTAAGACTGGAAGGAAAAGAAAAGCATTCCTTAACCTCTCTCCTCTTCAGGATTCAAGTAAGAGGAAACATATTTCTTAAAACATTTGAGGCTTATTTAGGAAGATAATGAAGTATCAGCTAAGAAACAGCTCATGGAATACATCTTAATACAGAAACTGCTCCTTGTTTTGTAAGACTTGATGTTTGAGCTTGCTGCTGTGGGAACAACTAGGAAATAAGTTTCTCTAAAGCTGTGCCTCAAGGGGAGGAGGGGAACTCTAATGATTTTTAGCAGGGATGTGGTTGAACAATGTTGTTACCATTCTGCCTTTTACTCAATCAGGTGACTGATTTTTCAGGTAAGCCTCTGATATTAAGGAAAAGTTCTAATATCCAATATACTAAACAAAGTTAAAATTTAAGTTCTAATTTAATGAAAAGCAACAGAAAAGACTAAAATGTTTGTTGTAGAAAAGGTTTTTAAAGTCCACTGACAGCTACAAGATTCTACTCACTACAACAATATGCATATGTTTTAATATCTCCATATGAAATGTGTACTAGAAAGGACTGAAAGGACAGTTCAGCAGCAAAAGCCCAGGATTATACAACAGGCAATGGATGCTGTGCTGCTGGCTCTGCCACATGCCTCCCGTGTCACATATGGAAAGTCATGGAATCTCAGTTTCCCTGTAGGTAAATGATGGTTATGATTTACAACTCCAGCCGAGCCCATTCACTCCCTGTGGTCACAGCATGTTCTACAAAGTAGAACCAACAACGAATTAAAGGAAGAGCCAGAAGAAACAAGCATGTTCCTACAAGTCAATACACTCTTTACAAGTTCCTTAATGACTACATGAAGCTACTGAAAGGATATAGAATTAAGTAAAAAGTGCTACAGTGACTGGGGCAGAAGCTGAAACGCATTCACATGAAGTGAGATAAGGATGGCAGGCAGAGGAATATTTTCAAGACATGCTAGAGGGTACTCAGAGTAAAGAAGAGCAAGAATAACTATGAAAGGAAATAGCTAACAGTGAAATTTTCAATTCAGTGTATATGACAGGAGTAGAGTCAAAAGCATAACATATACAGAAGTAAAGGACGGAAATAAATTTATAAAACATGCAAGAACTGCAAAAAAGTGATAAATGAGGAAGTTTTCAGAAAGAAAACCCTTCATTTTTTTAATTGCCGCTCTTATGATTTTACACTTAGGTTGCATTGCCCTGTGAAAAATGACAAAGGTGTTACTGTCCTGTCCACAGTTCTCCATGGAGTCTCAGTTATTTTGGCTTGATGGCATTGTCACTGTCAATTCACAGCCTGAATTTCAACATACCCAAGTTATCTGGTTCTGATAACACAAGTGATGACACAGAAGCACACCCCTCATTTCCCTAAAACCTTACTGAATATTAGAGGGTCTGTCCAAATGGAGGTGATAGAAGCCTTCAGATCTGCCCAAACTGAAGATATTGTTATGATGGAGGGCAGCTGAGTGACTGATTCATTATAGCATGAACTTTATAGTGACAAAAGTTATTTCAATACTATTACATAAAACAGGACTCATTCTGAGGAGTTCATTAGTTATAAAATGAAGTGTTAAGGGAAACTTTTATTTCATTTCACTACACTTCTAAACTGTCTAAATGCACCACTCTACTTTTATTAAATTCTCAAAAACCTGTTTGCACTGTTTCTGCTGGAAGGATCCAAGTGTCTGAAGGCTCTCATTCACACACAGTCTTAAAGATAACTGCCAATAACTAAAATAAATCAAAAGTTATACTTGAAAAGTTCTCAAAACCGTTAGCTTTCCATTCCAAAAATGAACAACATAAATCTGGCAAGCCCACATCACGTAATTCACACAAAATCAAGCAGCGAATGTCTGTTTTAAGTGCAAATCTCAAAGCTATTTTAACTACAGAGCAGCCCAAGCACTTCCACAATTAATTGCTTATTTATTTCATACCAGAAATAATAACATCTGATCGAGATATCAGCAGTTTCAATCAGCCAGTTATTTCCTAACTAATTTTGGGAAGGGAGTGAATGAGCAAGATTGAATAATAAAGACCCCAATTCTGCAGTGAGCTGTATGGCAGGCAAGCAGGAGTGAGGAAGCTCTGTGTGTGTTCCAGGAGGTTGCAGAGGCAAACAGATATTTTGGCACAGCAGGGTGATTGTACCCAGACCTTCTCCCAGTGACCAGGTTCAGCTGAGGACCATATGCTGTTTGGTGCTGTGTTCTTTCATTTCTCTTCTCCCTCTATTCTCTCAAGTTAGAAATAACTATGGATTGGAGAATAATTCCTACAGTGGTAGCTGAAGATTTTCATGCATGGTTGCTTCTGGCACAAGAGAAGGACTTCCAGAGAATTTAGTAACTCTCCTTCTTTAGGATTTTAAACCTAGATCTACAGACCAATTTTCCTTAAAAATGTAATTGACAGGGCTAGGCCAAGCTTTCTGCTCCCCAGTGGTTCCTACACCTTTTTCTTCCTGTTTAAATTTATTTGGATTTATATTTTATAAGGACTAGGTGAAAGATGCTTCTAAATCTATGCTTTGTCTATTTACTTAAAAAGCTTCTATAATATTCCTCAATCTTAGCATCTTTTCTCTCCAAATCTAGATATCAGACCAGGTTTGCAAGACACTTGACAAAGAACTGATTTCTAATTCTAATGATCTCTGATCAAGTTGTTATGAGAAAACAAAGCCCCAAAGGTTTTCTCCCCTCAATAAAGTACGAGTAACCTTTCTAAAAACAACAGACTTGTATCGGCACTGAATTCAGTGAGAGAGAATGGTGTTTGGTCATGCTTCAGCCTCAAGAAATATAAGGTCAGGTTTTGAATACTATGCTTAAAATATGTATTGAGGTCATTAATATAAACATCTGACATTGATCAGTGATCCACTGGGTACCTTCCCTATTTTATTCATAGGTCTATAGCTTCTGCATGACTTCAGCTGTCATGTAAGGTTCATAACCTGCAGAGTATTTACCAAAAAATTAATGGGGTTTCTTCCGAGCTACACATCTCATTTCATTTATCAATAAAAGGAAATAATCTGAAGTCAAAATCAGCAACTCCCTCTTAACTGCATAGATATGCACGGGTAATTTCTTTCTGTTCAACTATTCCCAAACACCCCAAGAAACAATTCTGGGGAAGTTGGCAAGTCAATATATAATAGATATCGAAACTTTACGTGTGCACTTCGTAAAGCTGATCACTAAAATTCATTCCTTGTGATCAAAGGGTAGAATCCAAAACAACATCTGGATGGCCACAAGAAGGTCCATCAGCGTATGAAGACTTTGCCAGTTAGATCTTCAAGTCTTCATTTTGGAATCAATTCTTTTTCTTTGGTGGAACTAAATGCATATGCTCCAGAGGGTTTGCCCAACTTCTGAAGGACATGTGCCTATAATAGGCCTTTCTCATCTCTGTCTTGTTAACAAGTATATAAATAAGAGAAGGCTTCAGTAATTGGCTCAGAGTTACTAATGAATTAATTAACTTCAGTCTATTTTACCTAACCTTTAATAATAAGAATCTTTTTTTTGGTCTAGCAATAGGTCTGACAGGCTGAAAAAACAGACATGCAGCAAAGCTCTTGAAAATTAATGAGAAACGAGGAAAGAATCAATGTACATTCTGCTTGCAGAGAACTGACACAAAAAAGACACAATAAACCATGAACAAACACAGCCAGTTTAAAAAATAGGTTAGAAAAAGTGGGCAAATTCAATTATAGAAGTAATTAGAAGATATAGGGCAAGGCTGCCTTTTGGGACTGTGCCAGAAAACATGAATTAATAAGAGTGAATAGAAAGCGCCCATGTAGTAATTAAGAGGCAATCACCTATGGCAATGAATACCTGAAAACAGGCTGCAAACTATTAATTCAGTGATCAAAAATATTTTTAGATGATTAATATGGCAAATTTGTTTTAAAAGACTAATTTCTGGAAAGATATCAAGACAATAGCACATTATTTGTTCCTCTGGCATTTATATAGCTAATTAAATTTTATAATTTGCAACAACATTAAGCATTATCTGAAAACAGTAAAAGCAATATTTCCTCCAATAATTCTTTATTATAGTGTCTTCAAAATCTGTGAGTTAAGACTAACTTAACTTTTTAAAAGGAAAATTCAAATGTTCAGAGCTGATTGCTTCATTTATTTGAATGATTTTTGTTGTTGTTTATTAAAAAGACACCATGCATGAATTTTACATAATAATTTTCAGGTACTTTAAAACAGGTACTGAAACAATTTGATTATAATTCAAAGAACTATAAACAAAATTCTTTGATATTCAAATAAGCCATCACAGATGTTAATGCATGGCCAAGAGAGATTTTTCTTTATTAGAGCATGTTCCTCACCTTCAGATACAAAAAAATGAGCAAGTTACAGTCAAGGTGTGCTATATCAGGCAGGGAAAAAAGATCTAAAAATCTACTAACAAGAAGTTATTTATTCTTTAGTAAATCAGGTAAGGGTTAACTTACTTTGTCAACAGTAAAACCAGACTAATTTCTCTAAATTCAATGTTTTTCATTGCCATTTCTGGGGATACTAAAAAAACACCCAAAAGCCTTCAAATATGACCAAGAAACAAAGACTGGTGATAAGTTTCTACACTGATACTGACCAGGAAAGACGGTTACATTCTATTTGTATTATTGCTGCAGAAAGGAAAAATCAGCCTGAGTGCGGTTGGCAACTTAAGCCTTGAAACATTGCTTTACACCTAATGTTTGGCTTTCTATTGTACTTTTAAGTATTAATTTTTACATTTTTATGCTCCCAATCCAGAAATAGTATCAGAACTACAAGCAGTACAAAAAAAGGGCATAACTACTAGAAATAAGCAAAGTTGTCTGTACTAAATTAAACACTCAAATTTCATGATTTGAAAGCCTGCCCTGATCTCCAACTTCTTTCACCCTCATTATCTCCTTCGGAAGGATTGTGGCATAGGAAAAGGACCAAAGGGAAAAGGACAGTAAACTACCAAAAATAAAATGGTGAGAGGAAATGAGTTGAAGCAAGTGAAGGAACACAATCTTCAAAAAAGAAAAAGAAAGGAGGCAAATATTACTCAAAAATAAACTCAATTTATTTCAAAATTAAGTTGCTGCTTCCCTGTGTCAGCATATTGGGAGATTTAGGGAGAGAGCGTTCCCTCAACATGTTCCAGAGGTTTCCTGTTCCAGTTTGAAAAACTTTGAAAAATTAAATCTCCTATGAAAAATGTAAGAGAAACTATGGGTAGAAGAACTAAGCGAACTCACACTGGTTTTTGTGAATGTTTCAAAATGAAACACAGTTTGAGAAGTTGCTTTCATACCTTTAACTCCAGGTAGCCTCCATAGGTCTCATCATGGGTTGTTTTCTGCTACAGTGCTCAGACAGAAAACAAATATGAGTGTGCCACGTCCGGAGCATGTCAGTGGTTTATAAAGCTGTTGTAAGAGCAACTCCTAAAGAATGGAATATATGCTGAGATGCAGGGATGTCCTTTCTGTACAGGACAGAGGTAACTGGTGTTTGATTACTGATTCTGAACATCCCTACCCAGTGCAACAGTGGTGGGCCCACAGCTTTGACTCCTGCTCACAGTTATGTAAATATGCCCTGAGAAAAGCCTTTAGACAGGATTTGGAGCTTTCTATCCTCTACTTCAACCCTTTAAGAGGAGTCATAACGTGATAGCAGCTGCTTTCCATAGACCCATCCACAGGAACACTACAGCCACACAGAACTATCAGGGTGTGAGGTATTCCATTGCATCTCCATCACCTTTCTAATTAATGGAGACAGAAAGAGTCCTTTGGAATCCACATCAGAACAGGACCCTCATTTAGGTGCTCTTCATAGCCCAAATGGAAAGACTTTTATTCTCCATTGGCTGCAGAGACATCCTAAAGGATCTAATGAAACTCAACTGAACAAAGTGCCTTGTAAATACTCTGATGTGCTGCATTTCTTAAGCATCAGCCCCTGGTTTGCACCTCTAACTTTCTGATGTTGTGACTCAGCAAGGCACTTACTTCAGGATTTCTGCCTCATTCCCGTTTGCATACTGGAATCTCACCATCTCCTCAGTTGTGCCAATGCATAGGTTTCGATACTGTAAAACAAGCTTTGGAACTGCTCCAGATCTAGAGCTACCTCAACCTGCCCCAGCACTGGCCATATCCTTTCCAGCTTGCTGGGTCTAGTCATTGGGTCATAGAATGTTAATGGGTTCAGATGGACCTTAAAGGTCATCTAGTCCCAACCCCCCTGCCATGGGCAGGGACACCTCCCACTGGATCAGGTTGGTCAAGGTCTTTTCCAATTCATCGTTTAACACTTGCCAGCACTGGGGCATCCACAGCCTCCCTGAGCAACCTGTTCCAATGGCTCACCACGCTCACAAAAAAAATTTCTTGCTAACATCTAAACTAAATTTCCCGACTTTCAATTTGTATCCATTACTCCTTGTCCTGTCAGTAGAGGTCCTGATGAGAAGTCCCTCTCTGGCTTCTCTGTAACCCCTTCAGATACTGGAAGGTGCTGTGATGTCTCCACACAACCTTCTCTTCTCCAGGCTGAACAGCCCCAACATTCTCAGCCGGTCTTCGCAGGTCATACTCCTTGAACCCGTTCTGTCATGGTGACCATCCTTGCCAACTGTCTTTCAACCATTTCTGGCTTTACTCTGTTCTTTCCCAGCTGAGGAGGCTGGTACTGCACAGAACATTCGAGCTGTAGGTGTACTATGGATTTATATAGTGTCGTAATGATGGCTTTTATTTTGTTCTCTATTCTTAAAATTTTGGTTCGACTGTTCTTGACGTGACAGTTTTGCAGAACTATCCATTTACTTCAAGATCTCATTTCTGAGAAGTGATGGTTAGTTCCCAACCCATCACTTTATATGTAAAGATAGAGTTATTTTTCTGTGTGCATTTGTCTGCACTGAATTTAATGTCTTTTTTCCCCCCATTATTGCCAGCATTATAAGATCTTTCTGTATATTTCTTCAATACACCATAGCTGGTTCTTCTCTTAACTTTTCTGAGTAACTTAGTACCATTAGCAGATTCTGTTCCCTCACTATTCACTTTTATGTTTTCAGACCACTTATGAATATGTTGAATAGCACAGATCTCCACGGGGTTTTCAGTGATGACCTACCTCTACTGCGAGCACTGACCATTTATTTCTGTACTCTGCTTTCCATGCCAACTGGTTATTTATTGATGTGAGCATCTTCCTTTTTGTTCCAGAATATTTTATTTTCTTAAAGGCCTTTGGGGATGAACCTTTTTAAACCCCTTTTGAACACCCAAGCAGGTGATAACAGCTGGGTCTCCTGTGTTCTCCTACTAGTAGATACCTTCAGAGAATTTGAATATACAATTAGGTCAGGACTTATCTTTTAAAACTTACACACAAAACTTCACAATATGCCATAATTATTCAGATTACACTATTTCTATTATTTGTTATAATTTCTACTCATTTTCCTAGCACAGATGTCAGGGTTACTAGGATGCAGTTTCCTGGATCTGCCTGAATGCCTTTTAAAAATCTGGTACAGTATCAGTCAGATTTCAGTCCTCTGATCCAACACTATTTGGGCTAAGAAGTTGTACACCACAATCACCTGTTTCTCTCCTGAATTTCTTTAGAATTTCCTAGTGAATATCTCCACTCCTGATGAGTTTTTATAGCTTGTGTAGTTCATTTACTCTATAAACTATTTATTTATGAATGCTTCAATTTGAAGGAAATCCTAAAATGTATTCAATAAATTAAGATTCTGGGATGGGATTCTCACCAATCTCCCCCACGGTAAGCCCAGGTGCAAAAAAAAATCACAGCTTTTCTAATGTGACTTTATATTTTTTGAATGTTCCTTTCATGCCTCAAGCATCTTGGAGATTTTCTGTCAGTAATCATGCTCCTGGTGTGTTTGAAGAAAAAGGATATTATTACTTTTTATTCCTTAAGTCGATTTTCAACTTCTTTTGAGGACTGTTTGTTAAATTACTTGTTATCTAGATTGACTCAAGACTCTGGCTTACCATGCAGCCCTAAAAGCAACACACCACAGGAGGTGCAACTTCATGGTAGGCTTGAACTTTGCCAAGTCTGAGTTTCCATCTAGCAAAAGGCCACTTTTTGTTGTCACGTGCTGGCACCAGTGCTCATTTATATTGGGAGCTGATCGGGCTGAAAACTGGCCCTTGTAAGAAACTTCTCAACTTTCTCCAACCACAGTCCCACAACACTTGTGCTGTCACAGGGAGAAGGGAAGACAGAGATGAAGTTCGTCGTGTAACTGGTGTTTTAACAGCAGTGAATATTTAGCTTAACTTGAATTTGAAGCTCTATCTAGGGAGCAAACCTGGGTCATGGACCAGAAATGAGTGGGTGGATGGGAGTGGTAAGATGAGGACACCTAAGACTGCTGCCAAAGCCATCTTCTCATCAGACTACATGCTGAGTGTAATGCAGAATTCTGACACTCAGGGGCTTAAGATAATCAATTACAATAATCAAATTTAAGCCTTTTCTAAAGGGGTATTTAGGAAAACTTGCAGGGTGTATTTTCCCTGCCCAGTGAAGCTATGCCTTGATTTTCAGATTTACGAGTTAATTTATTGGAAGAGTAGGAGGGAAGTAAAATCAAGGACTGAGGAACATTCAATACCATTACTAAAATACAGAATGCTTGGGGGGTACTTAATCCCCACCCTGCATTTCTGCCATCAGCTAAACATTGTTCCCCATTGTGCACACAAGGAGAAGTGCAAAGCTGACCCAGCAGATTGAGATGAAAAGATTAGAAGCAGAAATTAAAGTCTCCTGGAGAGATTGTTCAGCTATTATACACTGATAAATTTTTCATGGATTTCCCTACATTTTTAAAAAACACATTAATCTGAACTCGGGTGCTTTAAAAACATTCCTCTGATTGTCAGTATTTCCCTCTGATTGCAAAGTAGGAACACTCTGGAAGACAGACCCATTCTTAGGTTACCTAAAGAAGGAGAACTACTCAAAAAAAAGTAGAGATTTCAGTGTTCAAACTATTTGCCCAGGCTACTTCTGCTTCAGTTTATGACCTGTCCTTCATTTAGATATGGAAAGAAAGTCTGAGCTCAGGACATAAATGACTGGTACCATGAGAAGATGAAATGGCTGTGCTGGCTGAGACCGAGCGTCCCTTTGGCCAGGCACTGTCTCAATCAGCAGCCAGAAGTGAGGGCCTAGAGAAGGACAGCAGAAGAAACTAATAACATTTCCCCCAAGAACTCTTCCAGCTTCCACCAATCTGAGTCTCAAAGACTACTCCAGCTGGATAAGGTTCATGTGTATTTTTAACTTGTTTGGATTTCCCTTTTGGGAACTTGTTCAAGCTTCCCTTGAACCCACAGTAACTTTAAACTCTGACAGTACCCTGTGGCTGCTTAATTATGTTATGTTTAAAGATCTGCTTTTGCTTCTTTTCCAGCTGCCACATCTGTCATCTTGCCTTCGTTTCTTGTCCTGGCAAAGACTGTGCACAAACCGCGTGAGGGAACCTCTTTGTGTATGGTGCTTTAGTCCAGATACCTTCATCATCTCTCCCAACAGTCTCCTTTTCTAGGCATACAAAGAGTCTACTTTGCTTAGCTTCTTTTTAATGGAAATCTCTCTGTTCCTGTGATCATCCTTGTTGCCCTTTTGTCAAGCTTTTGAAAGGGTAGGGGCAGGCAATATGCAAGATGTGGGTGTGCCATGTATTTATATGCTGGCATAAATATTCTGTACTTATCTTCTATCCCCTTCCTATTTATTCCTAACATTCAATGAACACCCCTAAGCAGATTCTTTCATGGACCTGTCTTTTATTATCCCAAGATCTCATTCCTTGGTGGTAAGCCCATAATTTTATCTGCAAAGTTTTGATTATTCCCAGATGCATCACTTTAACGCTTCTCTACACTGAATTTCATGAGTAGTTAAGGACTACTCATTGAGTTTCATAAGATCCTTCAGCCAGTCTTGCTAAGTGTCCTCAACTTTATTATCCTGAAAATCTGGTATCAGCAACAGACTGCCACCTAACTGTCTTTCTTCACTGTCTTTCCACTTCCCTCATGAATCAAAGAAGGAAGTTGCCACATTTCTAGGCATAACCTCCTCTTTCAAACCGAGATCCCAATATTTCTTTCTCCACAGTGCTGCCTCCTTCATTTCATCTTGACAACTCCTCACTAGAGAGACAATAGCCAGTTTTGAATCTCTGTGTCTTTTAACAACACCCAAGTATTTTGGGCTCTGATGGATGTAACACACTAGACAAAAAGGTTTTCACATCACCTCTCTTAGAAGGATGCCAGTCAGAACTCTCCAGTTTTCTTGGCATTGCACACACAGTGCAGTGCTTAGAAACTAATTCTCTTCTCGGTTCAACATCTGAGGTCAGTGACAAACACAGCTTTGAAAGAAGGGTACATTTGAATCCACTCTTCTTGTCAGATGAATAACAACAGTAAAGAGATGCATTTCTAACAAAACCCCCTAATAAAGGTTTTAAAGCATGGTGATCATGGGAATTATCTTGAGAGAACATGCAAAGTACAATCCAACTTAATCTAATTAGGGTTCTAACACAAAAGTTAACACCTCTCCTGGCATTTATAGTTGATAAATTAAAGATTCTTCCGAAGAAAGAAAAAGGAAATTTTGAAGTGCTTTGGAAAGTTTGGAACTGAAAAGTTTCACTTCCAGCACAATGTTTCTGAATTTTTTAAAACAACTTCTTGAATATTTTTAGCAAAAAACTTTACAGAAATCACTCTTTGAAAATGGAGTTTTAATAATGAGAAATAACAACTTCTTTGAGATTGTTTTTCCATTAAAAAAAGTATGAAAGACAAATCGAAAACATACAAAGTGTTGTTTTGCTGAAGTATCTGTGTCTCTCTTCAAGGTATTTGGCAGAATGGATCAGGAATGAAGTCTCTCCTTAGTGCACATCAGCCTATTTACTTTTACAGATACACAGAACCTCGCAGAAGCCTGGGGTTACTTTATCTTTCCTCTGGTCAGGGCCAACATAACACAAACCAGCACCACCTTTTAGGTCTCTCCTTGATTCAGAAACTGTAATGAGGAAATTTCTAGTGAGTAGGGGATGGCTAACAGCAAGGAGTATTATACTGGGTAAGATGAAGAACTAAAAAATTTGGAAAGGGAATATCCATAGGACTAAACTGAGAAGATAAAGGCAGGAAGAAATAACAATCAGCTGTGCAACTAAGACAGACGGTAAAGCAAGATTTTAAGAACTATTCTAGGAAGGGGTGAAATGGGATCAATACAATCCACGCCCCCATGAAAATGCAAAGAATTCATAGACAGAAAAAAGGTCTGCCAGGGCCTCTGTGTGGTCGTGCTGTTTACTATTTCTCCACCCGTGACCAGCGGGTTAGCTGAGGATCCATGCAACATGTGAGATACCAGAATATGACTTACAAAAAATTGCAAATCATCCATATCCTGTTGTAATTCGTATTATTTGTGGTAGCCATCTCCTCAGAGCTGACTTTTTCAAAAGTAAAATACTATATATTGCAGGTATTAGGTACCTCTTCTTCTTCAGCCTCATTTGTCACTGCCATCACCATCTTCTGCTGACTAGCAGGCCTGCACCTTGGTTTTCCTACTGCTTTGAAGGCTCATTCAGTGCAGTTTCGTGCAACTTTCTGGTCATATCTCATTTTTGTGTCTTGATTACTTCAATTCTATGTCTGTAGGCTCATGATAGACCCTTAGGCTTGTCATTAAAAATCTGATTCCTTTTTGAGTCTTTGGCTAAGGCTCATGTGTTAACAAAAGATGTCTCAGTACACAGCCTGTCATCCCCTGCAATGGCACAGTTTCTGCTTGTGCCTTTGGGATCTGTTCTTTGAGAAACTGCTATCACCACGTCTTTACTAGTAATTTTTTCCCTTCTCCTTTATATGAAATGCCAATTGCTTAGATTTGTATAAAGTCCCATGAAATACTCTGATCCAATCTCTTATTTCTTAATGCTTGTCACATCCCACTAACAGCCAATGCTCACTCGTTCCACAGCCTACCATAAGACCCAGGACAGAAGGCTCTCAATGGCATAAAGGAATTAGGTATTTTATTCCTATTGAATTTCATCTAAGTGAAAATTGAATTGAAAATCAATGGGAACTAGGAGCATAAAACCCTGTAATATGTCTGAAAAACTCTTACAGTGAGGTTTTTCAGCTGCTTTTCCCATCCTGAGGAAGAGAGTGAGTAGAAGGGCTGAGGAGGACCTGTTATGCAAAGGAAACATTTCCAGGAGCAGGAAAGCTGGTAGATCACGGCTCAGGCAATGGGCTTGACCTCATTTCTCTTCTGTATTACAAAGCCCCTGATTTTCTACCACTACCCTTAGACCAAGTCATTTCCCAGATCAACAGACCCAGCAGTCTGTTCCCAGATACCTTTAACCACCAAGCAAGGACAAAAGCAATATGCCCAAGAGCACAGTTGACAAACTAGAGACCGGGAGGTCCTCGGCATGTCAGAGCTGAGATTTGCTCCTAAATGCAGTGCAAAAGTTGACAGAGTCAATCTGCACCACAGCTACACACTCCTGACCTTTGTGATGATAGTGGGTTTATCTTTTTTTTGTCATTTGTTTGGTTTTGGTTTTGGTTTTTTTTCTCCTCCAAGACAGAGATCTCATTACCTCAGAAAACAGTTGTCTAGAACAGATGCTTCCTGATGCTATAGATATTATTTCATACACACATGTAAACTATGGTATACTTGTATGTTATTCCCATGACTTTATTTATAGCACAGAGTTATCTTCCACCTGATAGCTACTGATAGGTTACCTGATTTTCTAGAAGAGCAGTAAAAGCAACAACTGAGCCAAACTTCTTCAGCACAGTGACAGATCATCAACCAACAAGGCTCAAGGGCTGAAACATTGTGGGGGTGAAGCATTAAGGTCTGATCGCCATCCTACTGAAATCACAGAACTGTGATATTGACCGCAGTAAGAATGGACCCTGCAGTGGTGAGTCTGTCCAAAATCCATTTTGTGTAGACTGCTGTTATTAAGAGGTGAAGGACAATCTAAAAAGGCCATGAAATCCAGAAAGCAGTTATGAGAGTCACCACTAAAAAAAGCTGTTGCAAGGCATTGACAGGGGACATCTTCAATAAACTCCAAACACACTGCCAAAGCAGCAATCCACACCTAGAGGTAATGTTGTCACTCAGGCCTTCTCTGCCTCAGTTTTTCCATACAAAAAATGGCACTTTGAAACTTTCATTATAGGTAAATACTTAATAGGCATAGCAGTGTTTGGAAAACACATTTGGAGGGAGAGAGGAGAACATTTGCATAGAACCAAAATTATCCTTGGTAAAAAAGTGCTGAAAACTAGGTACAGATTTTTATCTCCTTGAAAATATCTCCACAATGAAACATTCTGACACAGTGATTCACTGTCAAAGCTCTCAGCTCAACCATGTTTGTGTGAGTACTTAACCTGAAGGTCATCATATGTAACTGAAGAGTTACAAAGTAAGATGGGGTAGTCCCTGTTCAATGTCAAATTTTCTTGGTCACTGAAGACAAAAGGAAATAAAACACTGGAAAAGTTTAACTAAAGTGGATTTGTAGTGTGTACTGTTCAGAGTAATTTCTGGGAATCTATTAAACTGCAACTGGTAAAAAATTTAAATTGCTCTTGTTCCTTTTTACACCAATTTTTTAGACCAAGACAAAAATCAGCCATAGTTTTCTTTTCCCCTGAACTTGAATGTAAGTTACCATTTTGTTTCTTCCTTTGG
>VZTJ01001774.1:1141012-1163512 GCA_013397795.1 Orthonyx spaldingii | reverse complement strand
CAATAGTTCCAATGCATTGGTAAGAATTTGGGTCCATTCCCGTAGCTGGTTTTAGTGATGTTGAGATGGAAGAGAGATGCAATTCTATCTAAAACCAAACACCCCTCTTAATTTTGTCAGAATTTTTAGCTCCTGCATGGAAATATAGTGAAGACTTTTGATTTCTGCACAATTAAGGGGGGGGTTTCAGAGCATTAAATATATCACTGAGGAGACTGAGAATTATTTACTGGGTTTTGTTCCTTCTTGGAGAGCACTCTAAAATTGAAACTAAAATAGACTCATTACTGCTCATTATTTAAATAAACACTAAAGGAGAAATGTAACTCTGTTTTGGTGTGGCCAAAAGATTTTGCAATGATACAAAAGCCTGTTTACTTCGCAATAAAAGATACAACTGCTCACAGATCCTCTCCAGTTCAAGTTATGTCCTTTAAAAGCTTCTCTTACTTTCTGCAGGCCGATAATCTCGATGAGTTTTTCACACTTCAGGTCACCACTATCACTAACTTTTAACTACAGGCTTTCCTCTGTTTTGGTTACCAGCAAACATCAGGACTGTCTAATCTTCGAGTCCCCTTCACTGCTTTATTCAGGAAAGGAGTTTTCTCGTGGTTTATGTTATGCCATCTTGGATGAACCCTTCCTGAGAGGTGGGTCCGTGCTGGAGGTTTCACGCCAGGTCTAAACAGGACATACAGAGTAGATGAAATGCTTCTCAAAAATTCTTTCCAGTTCTTTTATCCCCTCTGAATCCATCAGCAATATAACTTCTGGGTATCTCTACCCTGTACTAGCTTCCAAAAGAGAGGGGCAAACAAGAATCAGAAGAGATTTGATCTGAAATTCCCATACTCCAACAAAAGACCAAAGCTCAACCAAGAGACTAACCATGGTTAGTCTGTAATTACCTGTTACTGAAATGACTCCTGAGCGTAAAGGACCCTGTATTATGAGGGAAAGAAAGGTATAAGAAACTACAGAAGATAATGGATTGCAGTTGTTTTACAGCTATTAGAGAACTAGCAAGGAAACTCTCGATGTAATATTCATATTGTTCGTTTCTTTCATTATTGTTACTTTTTCAGAGAATTCTATGCCCATGTACCAATATCCAGGGAGAAATAGCTGGTATTAAAATCAGTAAATTACAGAGTTAGCGTACTGCTGTGCTAACTAGATGAAAGGAGGATGGCTGTTATTAATGTATATAAATACAATTTGAAAAGGGACAACAGAGAATAAAAAGGAAATACATCAAGTTCATCTTTGGTTGATTTAAAATTGCATTTTAAACAATTAACTGCAATTACAATATAAATTTGTGCTGGAAAGAACTGTACCAAAAAATCAGCTACAACTGTCTGAAAATACATTTTGTCAGATTAATAATTCTTTCTAGGAAACACCTTTGTCCACATATACATTTGTTCTTAAATATTTCAAACAGGCATGTTTCGTAGCCCAATTATCTTTTCAGAGGCTGAAAAAGGCTCTGGTAAAAATTACAGGACACAAATATTTACTTGTAATAATAACTGAGCAATTTAACCTAAGAGATTGAATGCTACTATTTTTGAAACAATATAATATTCTTGCTTCCCAGCAAGAAAACAACTTAGTGATGCAAGGAAGGAAAGATACAACTGATTTTCACTCAAGAAAACTAAACTAGAGGCCTTCAAAGCTATTATGTGCTGTTGTACACGTGTATTCAAACTCAGCTTTTTCTTAACCTGCATGACGGTTTGAAAATTTAAATTAAAAATAGCAGAATAAAGTTTTTACTTTTGCAAGTCTGATCTTCAATTCTTTCTAACAGAAAGATTCATTTCAAGCTGTTTTTGCATCACTACATGTCAAGAGGACAGCTTTTCTGCAATGCATGACATGGGTTACTCACTTGAAGGTGAAAGGAAATTTGAAGAGTAACCTTCAAATCCTATTATGTCATAACTACTTCCCAGGAGAGGTGAAGGAGACAGCACGGACTACGTGTATAAAACCACCTCTTTTTTCATTCTCTTGTCTCTGGGCACAGGCTTTTAAGTATTTGTATAATATAGGATCTCTGCCTTTTTGTTGCCAAGCATTCATAGTAAGTACTCCACAACATAACAAGAGTTTTGAATAGAAGCCAGAAAACCATCTATCACCTCTGTTTTCTTCCAAGTTGCTTCATTGGGTTTTATGACTGATCTAAACCACATAAATATTCTATAAAACACCTAAATTGTGTATATAAATGAAAAGGAGAAGGAGAAAAAAAGCTTTATTAAGTCAAAATATATGTTGGGATTCATTTAGACAATGCAAGGGTCTGGTCATTTGCAAGACAGCAATTACTTATGAAGAGAAGTGCTGCAGGAGTAGCAAATATTTTAACTGCATCTTTGTGGAGGAGATAAGTGAGTTGCAAAATGACTAGAAGGATACCAGCAGACTCTTTTACGTCAAAGGAGAACTACCCAACAACAGAGCTTTCCATAAGGAAGCTTTGAGAAGCCAAGGCATCACTCTCTGCAAATACTAAGGATTTTGTTATGAATGCTATTATAAGAGATTCTATCAATCTAAATAAACCCTTTTTCTAACACTCATCAATAAGATTTTTGAATGCTTTATAGGCATCAACTCAACCAGTACAATAGAGACTAGTGGAAAGACTCTCAATATAATCTCCTAGAAAACCTATGAAGTTCAGACAGTAGTCATAGCTCTTATTTTAATGTGAACTAATTTTTAATCATACTAAAGTACTTCAAAATTAACATATCCTTAAACTCTCTTCTCTGTGTCACCATCTCCATCAAACCAAGTGTGTTTCTTCTGCTCCTTCTCTGTGCTGTGTGAGAGTATGAACAAAGGCAGCAAGCGGAGCGAAGAGTTACCAGTGACAACAGTCAATAAAGAAGAGATGGAATGTCTTCAGGACTGCAGCTTGTCTGGAAATTTAACCAACTACCAGGTTTGCTGCTTTCAGGGAAGGCAGCACTGTAGATATTTAATGTGATAGTCCCTATTGAGTCTCAGGTTCTTAAAGACTGACATGGTCTTTACTACACAGACGATGAAGTCAAGGACCACTTAGCAAGGGGACAGGAGTTCAGTGCTGTAAGTTCAGCAAGGCATTCCCAGTTAAGACGTTGAGATCTGGGTTACAGGAATGGACAAAAGTATTTGCAACCATGCATTCAAAATTCCTTCTGAATATCAGTTTGAAATGTGCTGCTACCCCCCAATAGGAGAACAATGGTCTTTGGGATCAGCAATCCTAAATTCTTCAGTTTTAAATTACATTATTATAAAAACCCCACTAGAAACAACAGAAGGTTGTGAGCACTGACACTGCTCCTTACAAAGCAGGCCATGAAGCACCAAGCACTGAACAGCAACAATCTGAACACCGAGCCTGACCTAACACTTGGTGGGTTTGTTCTTCAGAGTACTCTGTTAAAAAACCCTGAACAACCAGGAGCAGAACAACGTGTTCAGAGTCTCAGAAGGCACTTTTTAATGAGGAACAGGACTGATATATCAAAGGAAGAGGAAGATAAATGTAGAGAAGCAGAAAACCTGACAACTTTCCTCTAATCTCTGTAACTCCAGAGCAAGTTCATGCGAGCTTTGAGGACATGCATGTTGAGGAGGAGCATAACCACAGCAACGTAACAAACAAGAGACAACAATGTAGGGAACAAGAACAACCAAACATTCTGCCAGTGGAATTAATCCTGGAAAGGACAAAAGCTGGAGAATGCTGAGTTGGGGACAACATTCCTCAAGAAGAAGCTGCATGACCATTGTGTACACACAGAGAAGCACAGCAACATATGTGACCTGAATACCTGAATGTAACCAGCAGCTATTCCCAAGACAGAGCTTTCCAAAAAGAACAAAAACCAGAACAAGATCACATGAACTTTGAACTTCTCAAAAAAGAAGGGTTTTGTGGAAGTGCCAAATGCAGAGAAGCATCAGCCAGTGGAATCACAGAATCACCGTCTGTGAGTCCTGAGTGGCTAAAGAACAGAAAGAAGGTCCCATCTGTGAAAAAACAGATGATTAACAGGACAGTAATTTGCAGCTTTGGAAGAAGAAATAAAAAATAGGAAGCAATTCCACTGAAACACAAATTATTTAAAAAAATCACTGAAGTACAATGGTGAGAGGATAGAAAATAAAATAAATTGCTCATTAAACCAATAATTTCACCATATTGCACCGTGAGATTCTTTTCTTTCCTTGAGCAATGAGACCCAGTAGTACAAATCCATACTGCAGGTGTTAGGTTGGGATGTGTTTCTGCTCTGGATAATTAAAATGGCTTGTCTGAAATTAATTGCATAAAAAAGTGATCTGGTTTTGTTGACCAACTATGAATCCCAATTCTCTCAATTAAAATTGTATATGTAATTTAAAACCTAAAATTAGACACTTTCATCCATGTTTAAGAACCAAATAAGCAGCATGGGGTCTGTGAAAAGCAAGCTCTTAAACCGCTCAATATTATTTATAAACACATCCAGAGGGATGACGAAAAGTAATATGCAAATATTGCTGAATGCCAAAATGGAGGCCTTTGATCCAGCACCTCAGGAATCAGGGGCTTTATCATTCACAAATACATAGACAAGGTGGTCTCCTGTGCACTCCTTGCTCTTTGCTGTAGAGTGAAAAAATGGCAAAAGGACAGCAGAACAGGAGCCTTCCCTGACTGCGATATTTTATCAAGAGTATGAACCATTTCCCTCTAAGCTGTCCTGCAGTGACTAAGAATGTGAGGGTTTGCACCATGCTCACAATCCATGGGACAGTTACACACAAATGCACATTCTATAAAGCAAAATGATAAAAAATATTTTTGCTGCGCATTTTGAAAATTGAGTTTTGTACTGTTAATACCACTTAAGGTGCAAATAAATAACATCCCAATAGAATGTTAACCCAGCTGCATGACAGGTGGTAAAGGTGATGTAAAGAAAAGGGGATGTGTGCTTTTATAAAAAAAAAATTAAAATATCTATCATAAAACTGCTACATCTTTTTCTCTCCTAACCATGTATATTACTAAATAAATCATTGAATAATCTAATGCGCAGTTTCCTTTACACGGCTGAAGCAATTCTCACAGCTTGGTATGCAAAACAAACAAACAAAAAAGAGCATAATTTGACATTTTCACACGCTTGGCATTGAAAGCAAGCTCATTTGGTTTTTTTCAGGAGTATTTTGCATTCTTGGAGTACACCAGCAGTGGCTATAATGTGTGATGTAAGTGTATCATAGAATGTGTTTATTACAGCCATTTCTCTGTGGCTGCTACAAGGGAACCCCTTTGAGGCTAGATAAAAGTTTGCCAAAAATAATATTCAAATATCCTTTTAATCAAAACAAGATAAAGAGGAGATTAGTGCCACCAGTGTCAACACCACCACTTCCAAAACATATGCTCAAATAAAACATGAAAGCTTTAGGGGATTGGTTTTGCAAGCTTCAGTAGCTCACACTTCCTCTCTCTTCCAACTCTATGTATTATTAAAATGCATCAGCTGATGATGTGTGTTAATGACAAGCTCCATGCTCAAAGGGTTCTAATTCATTAAAGGGGATGATCAGACTGTAATTCTGAGAATTGAAAACAAAATATTTATTTATATTATTAATTATGAATTTTATTTCAATGTAGAAGCTTAGATTCTTTTAATGTCATTTAAAGTAAACCAATGAAAGTATATCTCAAGAAAAAACTCCACATAAATATCTAGCAAAATTTAATTCCTAACTAAACCTAACAACATGAGGATTTTTCTCCATAAAATATCAATTTTTCATTATGCTACCTGATAAAAATTGAATATTTTCTTTAATTCTAAATCTTGCTGTTCTTCCTCACCCCCCCATCCAACCCAAAATAACAATTAGAAATGATATATTTTTTGTTTTACTTACAGCTTGTGTAACTTTTAGATTTTTGGAGAGAGTGTAGGGCATTATTTTGACATCAAAATTATACCCACTGAATTTTTATTTAAAATATAGAAATTTCCATTCTCCCTCTGCTTTGACAAACTTTCATCTGTAAAAAAATCTAAGGACCGGATGTAGAAATTTCTAATTAAAAAAGCTCAGTTTCTGATTGATCATGGGAAAGCAAACTGACAAGAATGAAAGACATTAATTCAACTCAGTGCTTGGTGAAGTTACCAGGAGCTGATTTATAGAGTGTATCTTGTCTGTCTATCATCACTAGAAGATTTTCATGAAAATGCCCGTTTGGCCCAAAATATGCATTTGGTGGTTGTGTTGGATGGATTTGGCCACCAAAGGCTGCTGATAAAAATTAAACCAATATTTAAATAGGGAGAGCATTTGGCATGAAAACATCCTTCAAACTCGCAGTTAACTGCTTAGACCAGGCCTGTGTGGTGGTTGGGGATTGTGTCTTTTGCATCCATGAAATCCTATATATGACTGGTTTTCCGTGGAATTCAACCAAGGCCTTGGGGAGCCCCTGTGTTTGACACCGCTCCCACACTGCTGCTGCCCACGGCCAGGCAGCGCCCGGGGGGGAGAAGGTATCATTAGCACAAATCCCAGTAAAGCAACTGAATCCGTGAAAAACAGGGATGGAGATTAAGCCCAGGGATCTTTTCTGAACATCTTCCCCGGGACAAAACTGCCATTTCCTTCCTGGCCATTCTGTCCAGTGGAGCACCTCATTGAGCCAGCACTCTTTACCAAGTCATTGCTCCACTTTTGCCACTGTCATTTTCACTCCACAGATCCGTAGTGCGGGTGTTCCACGGGAATAACAGGCCTGTGGTGGCTCTAGGAAAGGCCACAGCTGGGGCTCCATTCTGCAGAGCCACATTTAGGGCCAGTCCCCCCAGTTCAACAACACAAAGCTGAAACTGGGAGCACCAGTCACACCAACTGCTCTGATACTCCGGGCACATGCAATGCTGAAAACAGCTTATTGAAAAACACAGTCATGTGAAAGCAAAACTAGAATATTACACAAATTTAAATACATAAAAGATCGGGTTTGGCCTGCTCTGAAATTCCATGAGAATACAGATTTTGGGCACACTTGCATCATTTCATCAGACGGTTCCCTTCAGGTGTCTGTCACCTCAGCAGCATTTAAAGGGACACCTCTCTTGTTTGAAATAAAGAGGTGTCCATTGCTGGAGTGATGCACCACGGCA
Organism: Orthonyx spaldingii; assembly: GCA_013397795.1. Lineage (NCBI taxonomy): Eukaryota > Metazoa > Chordata > Aves > Passeriformes > Orthonychidae > Orthonyx > Orthonyx spaldingii. The sequence goes on along the minus strand of VZTJ01001774.1, from coordinate 1,156,301 downwards.
TTCGATGTAGAAGAAGCTGCACTCTTTATAAACAGCCATTACAGGCACCTTATTCTGGAAATTTGGCATGCATTTAAGAGAGAAGTGTTTTAAACCATGGGTAGCAAAAATAAAAACTTCAAAGAAGTTTATAATCTTTGCAGAAATCTTTACTGATTCATACATATTTACTGAAAAAGCAGAACACTTTAAGCCACTTTATTCTTCATGTGACCATTACAAATTTGTTACTAAGGGCTTCCAAGGCAATAGTACAAAATACCTAATGCCTGTACTAAATATATTCTGAAATTCTGAAAAAGTTATATTTAACTAATGCAGTACATAGGGATGTACATTTGAGTACACTTTCCAATTTTCACTGAATCTGCAATAAAAAAATTAACTAGATTAACCACATTCTGGTGTGCAAGAGAGATCAATTCCAACAGCTTTTGGTTGCACAAACTGTACCATGGGACACAAGACTTTCTCGAAAGTTTTGAAATATGATCTTTTCACTATTTAGTAATCATGCCCATAAAACTTGCTTATATCAAAGCATGAAACCAATTCTAATGTGGCTTTCCCAGCCAGGAATTATCCACCATTAAGGTAATTATAAGGGGAGAACTAAATTCCCATTAAACTCACTGATATATTATACCAAGAAAGTCACCGAAAAACTCTTGTTTTCTTATATATTACTATATACTCTAAGCTTTTCATATCACCAGCATTAGTACAAAATACAATTATTAGAAAAAACTCAAAGCACAAAGCTGCTTTTTGAAGAGCACAATTTAAGCAAACCAGACATAGCTCCAGAGCTGCAACAGAAGGGCAGAGAGAAATTAGAGTTTTAAGGAGGAAGGTGGAAAAGGTACTTCACTGCAAAGCACTGCAAGAGTGAAGCTGTGCAATGGCAACAAATTGCTTAAAATCATAGTACACACGACAACTCATTTTCTATAAAGGTAATGATTTATTGTGCAATACCCCTGTGTTCTAGTTCATCTTCACACAGTTAAATAACAATTTCCTTCCCATGGTGAATACACACAACTTATTTGTTTGTAGGATAAGATTACGTATCTTCAAAACCATAGCAGGTCATTCATTACCAAAATGTCTGTGAACATGCCTCTATAACCTGGTAAGTCTGGCTAAGCAGCACAAGAGGCTAAAACCCACATTATATCAGGCAAATATATCTGTGTGTACATAAAGACTTAAATAGTTCCCAAATGCTGAGCACTCAGTTTGTATTTACCATACAGAAGATGGTATCTTAAATGTAAACAGGGTGTACTGCTTGGGTTTGGGGCTGAGTTAATGGTGATTGTTTGCACAGGATCAAACATCTCATTCTTCCTGTGAGTTGCTTCCAACAAAAGATTGAAGAGTCTTTATTTTTCTCTTATGCACTGAGAAGCCAGATGGAAACCAGGCCAACAATGATCACCAGAGGCTCTTGATTTAACCATACTACTGGTGCATCTCAGAGTTTTAGCACATATTTATGAAGGAAACCAATCCTGACAACTTTTCAGCTCTTTGGTGAGGTTAAGTTAGTAACTTGTCCAGGGAAAGTAAATTTTTGCCCCCATGATGGCAGAGACAAACCAGAAAATTCAACCCCCTGGACAAGGCAAAATTAAAAGTTGTTGTGAAAATTTCATTTTGTTATTAAATTGAAATTATAATTTTTGAGAATCATAAGGAAATTCTCCAAGTTTTTCACCAACTTTTGTATACAGAAGACATATCCACAGCACGATTATGTAAGCAGGTACCCAGATATTCTGCCACATCCCCCTACCCAGTGTAAAAGTAAAGTTAGAAAGGAATGGCTTTTACATAAATTTTCCTGAAGAAAGTTATTCACTTGCAAGCAATGCTTTTAATCTCAATACAGATTTCCTTTTGGAAGAAACCCAGTATTTATTGTGAAAAAAAGTTTAGGACAGTGTTTTCATAGCCTAACTGGAGTTAAACAAACTTAACTAGAATGTAGTTTTATAGCCAGTCTCAGTTTCCATATTGAAAGTGTGTCCCAGTGTGGAAGTACAAACAAAATATTTGGTCTTCGGTACTTTCCAGTACTTTCAGTGCTTGCGATTTCTAATTACAAAATTCATATAAGATCTTTGCTCAATTACTTTGCAGCAGATGCACAACGAATTTAATTCACAAAAATGACTACTTGGCTAAGTAGCATGTCTAAATAGTGTGTTGGGGGTTTTGAATTTCTGTCAGTTATCCATGACCTAAATAATGCCATGCTGGTGTGCACAGTTTGAACAAGAACAACTGCACAGATAGAAAACAGACTTGAGAAACCATGAAACCAATCACTTACTTATATCTTATTTTATAAGCTTATTTATTCTAGAAGATAACGAAAAAAAGGACTTTCTTTTCTATTTATAATTATGCTGTTATTAAGTGTCAAAAGCTACAGTTGAATAATAAGATTTTTCTTCATTTAGAAGAAATATTGAAAAGTATGCTTGGATATTTTAATACTAAAAAACTTAAATTACTTTCTAAAAGTTATAGTTTTGTTACCCTACTGCAATGCTCATCATTAGCAAAATCATTACAAATCCAATACTAAAATTATGGCAATCACAGTCATACACAACTCTCATACATCTCATGAAGCTGTTTCAAAGCACTTTTCAAAAAATAAGTTTAACACAACACTCATTAAAGGAAAGTTTAATTTTAAACATCTCAAAATGAGGCAAAAGTTTGCCCCAGGTCAAACAAGAACACGGAAGAGAATCTGGGAGTCTTGGCTCTGCATCTTTTCCTTACATTTATGAATCTACATTATTTTATTGAAAAACATATTTAAAAAGATGGTCTGTCTTACAGCAATGCTATTAGCACTAAAAAGTTCAAGAGGTAACATAGAGCCATAAGTGATGTGTGCCATCTCCAAAACCTCCGTGATTCCCAAACCGAAGTGGTGCCCAACTCAGGATAGGGGAAGCTAAAAGAGAGATGCAATCCTTTATGCTCCTGTGGCCAACAGTAAGAGATTCACCAGTGGAAAGAAATGTTACAGCTACTTGGACGTGAATTTTCATGTAATATGTACCCTGTTTTCAGAAACCACTACTCATCAGCGTGAGACATTGAAATTCTTCTGAAGAACAGGAAGAACCCAAACATTTACTTCATGTTAAGAGACAAGAGGGCTTCTATTCCTAGCAATTAAAAAATGGAAGTGCATGTCCTGACATGAGTTTTAATTACTGCATGGGGGCAACTGACCTTTTTCCAGACAGTTCAGGGGCGACTGTATGAAGGACCCATTTCCCATGAAACCAGCCTCCAAAGATTTCATCAGACAAAATGATAATGAGCTATTGCAGTTGAAATGAGCTGATTAGTTTTTCCCCCCAGCTGCTGTTCAATTAATGAACCACTTTTAAAAATTCTGAAATGAAGTTCATGAATCATCTATTTTTATTTTCTTAAATTGAAAACTGATAAATGAATTCAGCCTCTTGGTGACACAAACAAAAATAGTTTGAATTTCAGATATTGAAGAAATGTTAGCAATTTGAAAAAAAGAGGCAGTTTTAAAAGCGGTGTGAATACTTAGCAGCAAATATTCCAAAAGAACAGTTAAAATACAGATGATTGAAGTAGCAGCCAAAAAAGGGATGCAAATGACTCTTAAATGAAAGGTTATAGAGCACGAGAGGTGTTTAATCCAAATAACAAACTGTTGTTGTCAATGAAAGATCTGATACAAACCGATTTAGATAATGCAGAAAAATGAACACACAATTTGACAGCTACCCTGGATTTACAGAATCATGGGATTAAATGCTTTCCACTTATTCAAAGAGGATTAGTCAGGATACATTTATTTATTTAAAGCAGATCTTTTACAGAACTAAAGAGTTTACAAATGATATGGAGTGATGGAAAATAGAAAATCCATATCAGCTTTAGCTTCTATCATTCAGCCGCAGATGGGAAACTGCTTACTACCAAATACACAAGATAGTGCATTAGCAAAATAATAATAATATTAATAAATTTGGTGTAGCCTTAAACTATTTAGTCAAGGAAAAAGAACATTAAATACTTGCACAGGCCATTTGCAGAGAAAACCAATAAAATGTGAACACACTAATGAAACATCCACAACTAGAGCTGACCCTAGAAAACACAGGTGCAATGCAGGGATAATGCTGGTGAAACTGCTACAGCCACAGTCAGTATGAGATGGAAGATATTAACCAGATGAGATTGGAAGGCAGCATTCCTGCATGCAAGTCCAAGAACTGCTGAAGTCTCACTACAGGGCACTGATTAAGTCACTTCACTTTTCAGATCCCATCTCTGTTAAGTAGAGAAGATTTTAACCTGAAAAGCACTAAAGCTTTAATTAAATATCTGATAAGTGATTTAGTCTTATAGTAAAAGCTTCTCCTCCTGAGCAAAATAATAACAGCCACATTGTTTGAAAGTTTCTGTTTGTGCCAGAATCATGTCAGAGCCTAATTTTCATCACTACTGAAGGGTATTTATCAGCTCTGGCGGTGCATTGTGCTGGTTCTGGGATTCCTTTTCATCACCAAGGTGCTGAAAGTCAAAATCTCACGTTTAGCTTTTTGGTAAGAAGCTCTATACATTAGAGGCCAAACAAGTGAGAAACGCCTCTAAATATGACAATAAATGGAAAATAACGCAGTGTAACTGGGTCACTAGAGTGTTTGCAGATTCACAAGTGAAATTTGCATTGTAATTGTCAGTTTCTGAACTCAATGTATTTAACATCCTTAATGTCATCCCTATGTTGCTGTGCTTCGAGCACTCCCACTCCCTCTTCAAAATTAAATCACTTCCCTGGACACCAATTCCAGTTATAAATGTGAACAGGTTGCACAATTGCAGCTCATAACAATATTTGTGTAGCTGGGGAATGTTGCTTCCCTTCAGAACACCCACAATCCATATGCTTCTTTTCCTACCAAACCCCAAACATGCAAGAACTGTCCAAATAATCAAGAAGGGACAAAAGGAAGTAGCTACCACACCTACTGTTCACCCTCTGCACATGACTAGCACCAAAGACACTGACTTGAAGACAGAAATATGAGCTTTTTGAACTAAAATTACAACTGATCAGTGTGAGAGCCTTCACTAAACGAAGTACACGCGGTTTTAGCTGCCGTGATGTACCTGATTTAATTTGCATCACATGAAATGATCCAGATAATGACAGTGACCCCTGTGCCTGCTCATTTCATTTCCCCAAACTGCTGGGCCTATCATTAACCAAGGCAAGACAAGATAACAGATGGCTGTGAATTAATCCTATCTTCAAATATCAAATGCAAAAAAGTGTCTCAATCAAGACAAATTAATTTAGATTCAGTATTCTAGAAATAAGTTGGAATAGATTTTGTGTCCACTTCAGAGTACAATAATGAGTTCATAAATTAACTCACTTTTTCTTACCGATGTGGATGTTGATAAAGCAAAAGATGTAAAACTTCCCAAATGTGTTACTTCAATCATTTTGCTCAGATTTGAAAAAGCAGATGTGGGTGGACCTGTAGATTAATTTAAAAATTGACCCTGATTTTCTGACTAGATGTAAACAAACAAGACTTGACACTGTTTTAGGGAAATGATGACCTCATTAAGATCACTCCGAATTTTCTATCACTCAAGCAGACTTGTGAACTCAGTCCAATCTTGAGGATTCCCATTATAAATACTAAATTTAAAAAAATAACTCTCTAGGTGACCTGTATATCTAGTTATGTAATATATATACACATACCTGTATATGGAATATATGCCAGATGAAGAGAGAGAAGCAGGGGCACAGAGAGCAACAATAGGAATGCAAGACTGAAATGGTGAGGAATCGCCTGCTTTGACACGCCCGTGCCTGAGCCTTATTGTTTCATAGCTGAACTCTTACTGAAACTATGAATGCGAGTCCTTTGAGCTGTCTGTGGTAGACAATGCTTCATGGAGGAGCTAAGTGCCTCCAGGTCACCAGCGAAACACCAAACACTGAGAAGCAGCAGTGAAGTACTTCAAAAAAGAACAGGTAGAGACGTACACTCACAAAGCTCCTCTTGTGAAGATGCATCCTATGCTAGCAAACAAATGCTTCTTCTTTTCTTCTCTCTAAAGCTCAGAACACTCACAAAGTGTGAAATATTCTAAATGATACACATCCAAGATGCATGAATCCTACTTACACTCTTCTTGATGGGTAAAAGTGTCATAGGGAATTGTCAGCACTTACGACTAAGTGGTCAAGTACCTCATTTGGTGAACAGCACTCCCGTTTCTCCTCCAAATATTCATAAGTGCCACCAATGCTGCAGACATTCTGGCTGCCCAGATTATAACTAAGAATCCACCCTTTCATTCCAGAGCAATGCAGAATACAGCAAGCCACCATCACCAGTTGAATGTAAGGATATCTAATTCTGCCAATGAATTACAAATTCCTCAATCTGAAAACTGCACCTTGTGATGCAGTGATGTAACACAGAAACCCTCTTGTCTTATTTGCTGGTATCATCCCCCCAGATTTCTCTGAAGACTCTAATTCTCCTGGATATTAGATACTGCTGCCAATTTGAAACAGGCATAAAAGGACTTCTCAAGGCTCTGTCCATGTCTCCATAATACATGGAGGCAGTAAAGACAAGACAACTAGAACACCATGTAAAACTCCAGGATGAAGGCTATGACAGACAGGAATGCTTTTCTGCCCCAGTCAAACTACCAGATTTTGCCTGGGAATTTTATTCATATTACCTCCAACACAGCTGCTCTTCACTGAATCCATTCTCATTTGTTGTTTCCATCTCATCACTCCTGTTTCCCCTCCTGCAGTTTTATTGACTACATTTGTCTTATCCTGGATTCCCTCTCTTGTTTAAGTCATTCACTCTGACTTTATAATTCACCACTTGTCTCTACTCTTTCTCTTTACCCAGAGGATTCAAGTCTTCACATTTTTATTACTGTATTCCTTTAGATGTTACTCAAAGAATTCTGTAATCAGTCAGGAGAAAACATTGATTTCAGCTGGACCCAGTATCAGTGTTCTTATCAATATCTATCTTGTTTAGCACAAGATCAATTTTCCACCCCAAGGGAAAACCAGATCTAAATGTTCACCCAACCATACAAGTATTGCACGTATTTCATTAGAACTCTCTGGAAGCTCCATTGCATTATGGCAATGGATGCTATGAACTTCAATTATAAAAGCAGTCAGAATAAAATAATTAATATTCAAAGAGGATAAGTTAATAGTATAAGAAATAAACAGTCACCCACAACCAGATGAGGATCCTCCTCTTTTCCATGTGCTGCGTGTTGGCATTTTTCCAGACGGATGTTATGTGAGAGCCCAGTGAACGAGTTGTATTTGTTATCAGCAATTATCTGATCACAACTGACACACAAGATTTAGTCTTGAAACTGAAGAACTCACTACACAGTCACAGAAAGCAGTATTAAGTTGGTTAATCAGCTGATTTCTCTCTTCCCACACCAAAAAGAAATAAAAATGCCTCTTTACATATTCTCTGGTGAAAGTAAAGAAAACCCTCCAAACTTTTTCAAAACGAAGACATCTTCAAATCTTTAGCACAATGGAGCAGCTGCTACTGAGTTTCCTTGATGGGTATATTCTGTCATTAGGGAAATCAGAGGCCCTGCTAAATACCTTTTTTGTTTGGTTGTTTGTCAGCTCAAATACTGATTAGGTTCTCTGACAACCACATTGTTTGTTTGCAGAAATACAGAGAGAAAAACCTTCAGTTGCAACTTGCATTTTGTAGAAGCAGTGGATACACTCAGAGATATTTTGTGAAACTCATTTACAGTAGGAGATTTTACCATTATTTAACAAAACAATGCAGAAAAGCCCAAGTTAGATAATTCTTTCACTATCACTGTGCAAAAATTATATAAAATCTATTAAAATAGTAAATCTAAAGCAGATAGTAAGCTTGCAATTTTTACTTAAGAAATACTAAGTTTGCAATTAAAGTATATTTTGAGTAAAACAACACTGAGTTCTGAAACTAGGCACAGTATTGAAAAAGATGAGTCAGAGTATGAGCTACTTGACAAAAGAAACTTCAACAAAGAGGAGTTTGTGACAGAAGGGTAAGGGCCCTTTTTTATCTTACCATAGCCTTGGATATAAATCAGAGCTGACTGGAACAATAGTATTTACATGGCAAGCTGTGAAAGCCTAAAGAGAGATTTCTCTACCTTCATCTGGAAAAACCCACATCCAAACACGCCATCTGCCATGGCCTGCCCAAAGCCACTGTGTCCTTGAGGGCCATGGACATCCACAGGCACAACCAGCCTGCAATTAACCTGCACCTCGCTCTGCTGATACTCAGTCAGCATAGAGTGGGATGTGTGAGGAGACACGTTGTGCGTGCTTGCACACAGACACATTCCAAACTATTGCTTTAAACTGCAATCCCCCAAAATTAACAGGCCTCAGGTAATGGAATATATCAATTTTACTGATAGTTATAATATTGATAGTTATGATAGAAAATATGTAAAATTATCCGGGTAACATTGTTTTAATTATAATATAACTAAGAATACATTCTACATAATGTCATAAATACTAAATATGGTCTCAATGAAATGTTGAAATTTCTAATGGCAGATCTCTGACAGCATCTTCAGCTTGTTAAAACTTTTGACAATACATTAAAATGTGTTTCTGGAAAGACAAGAAGGAGAGAATATCAATTTAATGCTGAATAAAGGGCCCTCTTATTTACTTAATTTATGTGTTATTCTGTGCCAGCCAGTGATCATAAATATGTGTCTACACAGTCTGTCCCTCAGCAGGGGAGAGAGAGTGAATAACAGTATTGCCACTGCAACTTCTTGTGAAAGAAATACGTGGTTTACAAACTTTGTTACAGAAAGCACTGAAGTGTGTTTCAAAACAGGGACTCTAAAATGCAAAGAAGGCAGGATATGATGTTAGTTGAAAATTTCACAGAAGAAGGTTCTGCAGTCAGAAGTTGTTGCATTAGTCTTTTTACACATAACAGAGAAAATGGAGATAAAGAAACAGGCAAAAAAAGAGCTGCAAGTAGAGCTCAGAACCTCAAAACCAAAAGACACTGACAGCACAAGGTTGCAAACACAAGGCTGGTTGAAGGTGGTGTGGACATCACTGATACAGAAAGAGTGAGAACGCAATGGCATCTTGGTTAGACTGATAAAGGAAGAATCAGGAACGGAAAAAGAAAGCTCAGAAACCTCCATGACTTGCTCAAATCCGCTGTGCAGTTTCAAACTAAGTATAGGAATGGTTTCCAGTGCGTGTCCTCCTGATTGCACTGATCAGTTTAATTGCAGGCTTCTCCCAAGTGGAGTCCACCCATCACGTCAACCTCCTCTGTTCCTCTTGGAGGTGACACCTCTACCCTGATTTAAGGTATCACAGATGCAGCATGTATCCAGGTTTTGGAGCTAAAAAAAAAAAGCTTAACCATTTTTGCCATCCGAGTTCTCCTTCAAAACCTACATTGTGATCTTAAATTTTAAGATTTTTTTTTTTTATTTTCAGTATTTCTGAGAAGTACTAGAACTATGGTACCTAGAAAACTGCACCTTGAATTTACCCACAGCAGTAAAATGGGGATGGCAGCAATGCCAGCATTGTCAGAAACCTCAGTCTTGACCTGAGAGTAGGATACGGTCTTTTTCAGGTCAATATTTGACCTGTTTGTGATCCACAGCAGTGGCCTTTATGAGGGTGATTCCAGGTGCAAATATCTGTCTGGTTCACACTAATCGAGTGTATTTCATAATGAGTAAGGAATAATTTTTGGGTACTCAGGACAATAAGGTACAAAACAAGAAGAACAAAATTTTGAGAGATTTGTTCTTCCGATTTCCTTTAGGAGACAACACATGTGTTGTGTGGAGAGTCTGACCAAACACAACCCAAACAATCCATCTGCACTCCTCACATTACCTCTGTTTGAAGAATTACATTCAGTAAAAGTGTTGAAAAACAGCTAAAGATGTCAAAAACATTTACAGGCTAAACAGATCCCAGCTCAGATAACTCCGTTTCAAGTAATCTAAATTCATCCCCATTATCACTCAAGTGAGCACTACGGCTGTTAGCAAACCCTACACAAATATTCAGATTTTTGTTTTTCCTGTCATGCTGAAGGTTATCTCCCCAGTTGCTCTGAAAAATCAGGTGACAACCATTTCCCATGATGCTCTAAGGGCTGTCAAACTGTCCATCAAACTGTCACCTGACCAATCGTTCCCATGGTTCTTTCAGACTTCTCGTATGATAAATTGAAAGGCACTATTATCTGCCTGTTGTGAAGAGGAACTGCTTAGGCTTTGATAAGATATCACTAGTCCCAGGTGAGAGGAGGCTGACAGCACATCAAGACAAGAAAACACATGGAAACAGTGAACACAGGAGCAAAAGGTTTACAAACATCTGTTGTCATTATTTATTACCTCTTTCCTTGGTTTTAGCTCTATCCTTGTTCTATGTCAGTGTAAAAAGAGACTTTCTTCTCAGCCAGTCTTAACCGCTGCTATTTTTAAACCAGTTAGTTGTAGAATGAGAAATATTTAAAATATGAAAGATGCCTTTAATAAAAGGTTGTACTAGCTACCTTTTCTGATACATGTTGCTTTTACCATCATTATATTTGAAGTTTTATATGATTCTCATGGTGCAATTATGTCATAAGAAAAAGAGAAACCCTGTAAGATATGAAGACATTTTAAGCTCCACAGTTATTTTTTTCATTGATACCTTAAGACCAATTCACAGTTTCCATGCTGATATATCAGATCTGTCCTTGTGCAAGTATCCAAAATTAGCTGAAGATGTCTCAGAGCCCAAACAATTTGTTTTTATTTATTGTGGGCTGTCAATAAAAAGAAGTTGGTTGCTAACATCACCACCTTGTGTACAAATATTTGTTTGCATGCAATTTTAAATGGTTTGAGGCAGTGCTGTACTTTCATTAGACAGCACTGCAAAACCTCCGTTGCACAAAAGAGCATTTAAATAATTTTATCACTAAAAATATATTTGAGTCCTTCAGGTTTGTTTGACTATAACCTTATGTTCATCCAGGTTAAGATGGACTGCAATCCTCTACACCCTGTGGACAAGCCCTATTTACTGGAGTAAACAGTCAAAAATCCACAAACTGGGATTTTAGTGGTGGTAAACATGCCTTCAAAACTACTGATAAAAGTAAGGTTCATAACTAAAGTACATTCAGCTAATTTCTAAGGCCTCTTTTCCAATTAAAGACTCTATTGAGAAATAACGGATTATTGCATTTTGAGGCACTTTCAATTTCCTCACATATTAAATATACACCTGATTTTAAAAGTGAAAACTCAGTTCATCCATGGCTACAAAGCACGCTGATCAATAAACATGATAAGATGCTCCCTTCATGAGCCGGGTGAAAAAGGTACAGATACAGTAACCACTGAATGCCATAATACTAAGCTGATTTAGGCAGGATGGTTTCTTTTATCCCTTTTCATGCAGAAAATCAGTTACTGTCAAGTGTGGTAGCCAGAGAAGAAAAACAAGTATGAAATAACAGGGCATTTTCTCACTCTCAAATGAAAATTTCTACTGAGCTAAAATATTCTCTCAGTTATTGCTGACCTGCTGGCTCACACAGCGGCGCTCTCTGGGCACTTTTCAATAAGAAAAGCACACGGTCCCTTTCTCCAGGTCATTATAATGGAAAGATGTTGGAATATTGAAAAGAAAGACAGTATACACTGAGTGCTTGAGGTGGTGGCTGACTATTTGGATAATCATGTTACATTAGACCCATATTTCTTCTGTTTTCTCTAATCTTTGGAGGAAGAAGCACAAGTGCAGAGGAAGAAGGGACTTTTCACATGGTATCAGGAAAAAACTATTGCACGTAGAGACTGGAGAGCAGAAACTGCACTCTGCATGTGAGAAGCTGATAACTGGGCTAGAGAGGGAAAGCTGGATGCGATTGGGCAACAGCAGGTAAATAGGGCAGGGCACAGTCACACAGGGCTCTGCACATGGACAGAAGGCTTGAGGGTGGTGTAGGACAAAGCTGTGAAGGGTTTCAAAGACAGGAACAGCAGCTGAATGGTCTCAAAAGTGGTTTTGCACAGCCAGGTAAGAGTTCAGGTTAAGTACTGATGCATTTAGGAAGCTCCACTGAGAAAGAAACTAAAAATGAACATACTGCTCACTGCAGAATTTTGGTACTACGCTCAATAATGCATTTAGCATTGATCCTGCAGTAACAGAACTCCCTGACAGAAGCAGAAAGTCTTCTGCAAACAGAACATGTTAAATTGCTTCGTAACATCAAAGTCAGCCTTAAGCCACAGGATTGTAAAATACTCTGGCCACTGGGGTTCTAGATTTTTTCTCCACTGACCATTTAGGGTTTGAAGACAGAAAGCAGACATATGGAATACACAAGTCGACAGCTTTATGTTAATAAATTAATTATGTTTACAGTGAAGAATTATTAAAGGAGATTAATGCACAGTTCTTTGTTAATAGTTTGATTATACTTATCCCACAGCTTGTTGCATTTACCTCCTGATGGGGAGTTTTGTGTGCACAGACTGTAAATGAAGAACAGGACTGTGAAGAAGCACCTGATCCTGAGCAGCTCCATACTTGCTGCCTCATCCACTCTGACAGAGTCCCAGTATTCCAGTCCTGCACCTACTTAAATATGCAGCCCTTTGCAGTACCCAACACATGCTTAACAAACCACGAAAAAACGTTATCAAATCTCTGTTCTATATTTTATGCCCTCTTTAGAAGTTCTTTTAACAAATATAGAAAGTGTCACCAATACAATTAAAACCAGAACTGATTTGCTGTTCTAATTACAATAATTGTATTTTCCAATACTGTTGACATAGCACAGGTTACACTGCCTGGGAGCTGCCAGAAGTAAAAAAGAAGTTAAAATAGGACAGAGATGAGCACAGAGAGGTAGAAGGGCCAAGACTGTAATGATTGAGGAAAAGTTGGCTCAGGTCAGCCTGAGAGACAGGAAGTGGCATAGAAGAGACACTGATTATAGAAGTTGAGTCTTCTTCAGTTAGAAGAAAATTCCATGGAACAATTTCTTCAAAGGTCAACCTAAGGAATTTAGGTGCAGTCACACAGGAATACTCAAAGAACTAAATTTCCCCAGGAGTTTCCCTAATCTCTGGGTCACTCAGCTTTGTTGAAGGAGGAGGCTGCTTGGCAGTGGAAATACAGAGCTGTCATTGCATTGGATTCACTCTGACCATCACATGGACCAAAACAGACCTGGATCACCCCTCAGTTTGGGATCCTATTTCAATGTTGTGTGGTCTACAACAGTAGAATCTCCTTCTCTTTGGAAGAAAGAGCCCTGGAGCTCCGAGTCCTTACATGGACCCCCCACCGGAGCCAGGAGGAGACCAACTCGCTCTGTCAGAGGTGATTTCACAACGGCTCAAGCAGTAGCTTTACCCAAGGACACAGGCAGCAGAACATTATATCCTGGTATAAACTCACAGGATTTTAGCTGGCCTTCAGTCACTACTCACCCTTTCATTTTTCTTCTGCAGTAAATGCAAGGCAGATTGCTTATGTCTCCTTGGACAGGAGACTTCCTTGACTGACCTCATATTCACCATGGATAGTAAACCCTAATGTGGTCAGACATCTCAAAACAGCTGACACACCCTGATTTGTTATTTCTAGTATTTTTTCCAATATCTCATCATGTGAACACATTTCTATTTTGATGGATCCCCCTGGGTTTACAAAACCTTCTGGACTTCTGCAAGACCCTGTGTACAGATAGGATGTGATAACAGTAGAATGTCAGCCTTACCATGGAGGTGGGCCAAAAATCTTGCAAGACAAATGGTAACATCACTGAAAATATATGAGAATAAGAACTGCCATCCTAAGTAACCTAAACCCCTCAATGTTACTACTTTTGAAAGGCTCTCTCCTTTTGGACCTTGGCCCTGCCTATGTGTACAAGTAAGTGAATGGAGGCAAATGCAATAGGACTACTCATGCATAAAGCTGGTCACATGCATTAACGCTGGCAGGAACAAGGACTTTCTTTTCATACTTACACTAGAGGATAGTAAAAGAAATGCTGCTCAAAGAAATCCATCAACTAATTCAAACTCTAAGCTAGCTACTTCAGAACCTCGTACAATGGCCACACTCAATGGGTCCATTGAAGACCTGGAGATGAAGTAAAAACAGGTTTCTTTTTGAAGAACATTACGAGATCAATATAGTGCCGTGGATATTAGGAAAAGTCACTTTAATAAAAAGGAAATTGCACATAATGTAACAAAACAATTGCTATTTGGAAGGCCCTGAAGAAATGGAACAATGTAATATGATATTTCTTAACTTCATTTCCCATCCATTGCAGAAATCATAACAATAAAGTTTTCTACATAAGCAACTTTATGAGCTGAAAGAAGAGAATGTATAATTCCTTTCCTTGGACTAAACCAAAAGAAATGAAGAAAAAAACTGATTCTTCTCTGTTAGCCTCCTGTGTAAAATTTTTCTCCTTATCATCTCATCTAGTCATATCTTTCTGCAGTTTGAATTACCCTCTTTTCCTCAATCTGGTAAGGCAGTGAAAGGATGTTTGTTCTGCTAATTAACTTTATTACCCTGATAACTCCCTGCAGCCTTTGACGAAAACAATTACCGTTCCTCCTTTTTTTTTTTTCCCCACTGGCNTTGTTAGCCATGCAAAATAAACACAATTTACCTTACAATAAAAAGCATCAGTGAAGGAAAAAAGAAAAAAAAAAAAAAAAAAAAGACGACTATTAATTAGAAACGAGGCCCCGGTCCCTGCCATGTTAGCCTGCCACGTTCTCAGACCCTCGAGCGGGATAGCATTACATTGTCAGTAGTAATTTAGCTCTCATCTGTCTCTGCTAATTATTGTCACATTCATCAAATTCATCAACAAAAGTGCTCTCAGAAGGATTGCATATTTGCAGTTAATACAGCATAAACTGGTATTACCCATCACCACATTTGTGATGATGAGAGGGACACAACTTATTCATCCCTAATTAGAGCAAGCTGGGTAATTAATTATACATTCCGCCTTATTACTTCTGAGTTCCCAGATATTGTTTGTCTAAAAAGGGGGAGAGAGAGGAAGAGAGAGAAGCCTGAAAATTGAAAAAAAAAGAAAAAAAAAAAAAAGGG
>VZTJ01001774.1:1123148-1140962 GCA_013397795.1 Orthonyx spaldingii | reverse complement strand
AGAGAGAGGAGAGAGAGAGAGAAATGTGTGATGTGTTTTGTCACATGTGCTATGCCATAATTCCCACCTGACAAACTAGCTGAATCAGTAGAAAATTGCAAGTTGTCAGCAGCAGAATAAACTGCTGTAATAGCTGATTAATGATCAACACCTGTGACAGGTGCTACACGGGACTGTAAACTTGGTGTGATTAACAGTCACCGGACGAATAAATATTAGTGACAGTCAGTGGAGAGCGAGTTTGTGTGTTTTAACAAATCTCACACATTACAGTTATTGATATTTCCAGTGCAGGCACTTTCTTTTTGGTAATTATCTGACAACACTGGAAGTGTGTTTCAATCCAGTATGTTTCTCTTCTCTTTATTTCAGAGTTCAAAATGTTGTTTTGACAAGATGACCTTACAGAGTTCACAACTGCAGACAAATTCAGAATAGTCACAAATACTTTGTTCCATGTCCAGCTCACAGCAACCCTCCCAAATATTCTTTCAAGGAACTTAAATATACCCATATATAAGCCTACAGAGATAAAAACATAAATATTGTATAAGTATATATATTTTTGGAGCTATATTTTCAAAGCCTGTAATTCTAAGAGTCAACTCAGTTTTGTTTCTTATGTCAGTGGTTATGACATACGCCTGACTGCTGCAGGAAATCAGTATTTCTTTTATTTTACTATCAAAGATGCATGAATTTCTTCTGAAGGACAACTTCATTCTCATTAATTTAGACTTAGAAAATTCCTGTTACCATGTGGCATGAAAGTTATCCATTCATGTGATTGCTCCAGGCTCAGCACAGTAGTATTTAATCAATTCCTAGATACAACTAGAGCTATATTAGGATACTCTTTGGATAGCATAAACCACATTTTTCATCTTTGTGCATGGTTACAGATATGCTGATTAGGTAAAATATATACTCTTGTGCAAAAAGACATGTATTAGAAAGTGAAAAGACATGAACACAGACTCGGAGCAGCCAGGAACTGCAGATTTTGCCGGCAATCCAACATCATTCTCAAACTCTAAACATGATATAACAACACTGTCTTCCTCTAGCAAGTTCTTTACTGGGCCAAAAAAAAAGAGAAACAAATCACAAGTCATGATTTCAGAGCTTCCCCCGTGCATGTGAAAGAATCTATCGTTGGTCAGATATATCTGATACATCACTGTCCATGTGAGAGCTCAGCCACGCTATATACATGCTCCGTTAGAAAAATAAAGCTCAGTAGAACTTTTTGGTATAGCCGGAAATAATTAAATAAATATCATTAAATATATCCTACCTGCCAAGATTTACCTGTGTCATGTCGCTTATCAGAAGACATGGAAAGGAGTAAAAGGCAAAGAAATTATTGTGCGTATAATTTCCTGGAGAGAAATAATAATGTATGTGCTTGCCTAGAGCATAAAATACTCCAGTCATTTGAACTTTTAATGGAAAACCCTGAACACATGGAACTGGCCTGTTGATTCTCCTCCCAGACTCACAGTTGTGCATCCATTAACAACCAACTGGATTTTTTTTTTCCCATTCCATGTTTTCTAACAACGGCAGAAAAGAAAGCTTTCATTCCTCAGTCTAATTGATTACGAACCTGCTTTTAGGCATGAACTGTTACATAAACTCTTCTTTCAGATGTGGACAACTGTGGGGAAGGGCTTCATAAAAGGGTGGCATTTAGGTCACCTGAGAACCTCCCCATAAGAAACAACTTCCCATGAACTTCCCTGTCATTCTTTTACACTTGAAATAAGGACAGTGGAGGAACTTAGAGAGAAAACATCACTGTCTCCACAAGCCCCAACACTTGAATAATAGTTTAAAATACATCTAATATTTGTTCTTTAATAAGGAAAAGAAGGTGGAAGTAACATCCAGTCTGCTTTTAAGGAAAACTTATTTCTATTTTCTTTTTTTACCAATGTGTCCCTCAATTCCCCATTTTTATTTATTCCTGTACCACAAATGTAAAAGTCTCAAGTAACCCATTTACAAAAAATGCAGAGGGGTGAAAATACGTTTTGTGGATAGCAGTTTACTAGGTATAATACTTTTGTTTTCTGATTAATCTCCAGTGTAGCAACCTGAAACAGAGAAGTAATAGCTTGAAAGCTTTATGCAAAACATATGTAAATTTGTTATGCTTTGGTACAGATACATCTGAATAGGCACCAGTGCAGTGAGCCAACAGCCTCGGAAGGAGGCCAAGCCCACATCCAGATGCCACTGATAGAGAGACACTGTGTGGCATCAATGCTCCCAGCTGCCAGGCTCACCAGGCTTTTTTTACAACATTTGACTGTGTGAGACCTCGCAAAGCTCTCTATTGATAAATCATAATAACACACAGAAACAATTCCAGTGAACATAAAAAAATCCAACAGCAAAAAAATCTTAAAATAAATATTTTCCTACAAGCAATCACTAACTATCTGGAAATTGCATTATCCCTCTATGGAACCAAAGAGCAAATAAGAGTCTCAAAATTAATGCTGAATTTAAGACAACTTTTTAAGATGATTTTGCATTTTTTAATACTGAAATTGAATCCATTACAAGTTCCGTATACTGAGACCTAAGTTTATTCTTTAAAATGAAGGGTGTATATAAAACTCAAATGAAGAGATCAATTTGCTCCAAAATGATGTGCTTTGGAACAATTTGTAATTTGAAAAAAATCTTAAAAAAAAAAAAAAAAAAGAAAAATGGAAACTATCAAAAGACAATAGCATAGCAAATTAATCAGGCCTCAGACCAGGAGAAAAGAAATTACTCATTTTCCTGTAAATTACAAACCTTGTTATTTATCTTCACTTAATATGTTGCAAATCTGATTTAGCAAATCATTCTCATTCATTCTTTAAAGTAGAATAAACTAAAAAATTCCTAAGCAAGTTTCACCAGGAAAGCAGCCATTGATGAACTGACTCAATTTAACTAAAATTGATTTGGGATTACAATTCAATATCACTGCCACTCATACTGTTCAGGCTATGAATCAATCATAAATAGGCTTCAAGACAGATATCCCTTTGTTTTGCAACAGTTCACCAAAATTTTGGAATAGCAAATTTCATAAGAGAATTTCAGATTATTCCCTGACCCACAGAATACACATTATCAAATTCCACATGAAAATCAACGTGTGTCTGAAGCAAAAATACCGAATTCAAAAACAAATCCTTTACCTTCTAAATCACACAAGAGCAACAAAGAATTACCCCCCAAAATTCTAGATCTTGACCCAGATCTACAGTATTTGTCACATTCCCTTTCCATTCATTCCCAAATGTGAAGAAAAACATTTGTCAGAGAATGTTGGTGCCGCAAATCTTAGAAAGCAATTAGAAATATTACTTGTTTCCAGTAACTATTTCTAGCACAACAGAGCAAGGACAACCAGCATAAAATCAGAACAGTATGAACAAGCATAGCTCTCATTCTCTTTTGTTCACGTCACTGTCTTTACCTCTTTGAAAAAAGAAATAAAAATTAATGATTGTTGAACTGTATTCTGGGACATCTTGGCTTTTTGTGCTTCTTCCTACACTATGTAATTTTACCAGCATCTCAGCATCACATCCACACAAGACTTCCAAGATATTAACTTGATTTCTTTGTACAACTCCTTTTCAGAAGTCATTTGCACAGCATCTGCATCCTCTAAAGGAAGAAAAAAATACGCAATTCACCTGATGAAGATAGAAAATTGTAATTACAGACCATCCAACAATTTTGATAATTTCAGCAAGGCAGCTTGCTGAAAACTATGTCTTTTAGTTTAGAAAATCACACAGAGCTGCTCTGTAGTGGTGTCTGTGGTGCAGAACTACACAGGGAAGAATTAGGAAGAAAACCCAGCAATTTTGGTACAGGCTCCCCTGTTTGCAACACTTTACTGACGCTCCTTATGGGCTGAAACCTGTGGGGGTGGGAGCCCACTGGTCCCCTTCATTATTGGTAGCAACCTTTCAAATACATGTGCACAAAAAAATTCATTTTTGCTTTTCAGAAAATCTGAATGAGTAGAGACAGCCACACTCCACAGCAAGAAAACATTTCAGGAATACAGGATGCCATCGTGGAAAGGAAGCCAAGGGAACATCTCTGGGGCAGAAACTTGGCCAAACTTCTGAATTTGTGAGATGGCTGCTGACTTTTTCCACCGAACTTTTAAGCATTTTAAACTTCTTGAACAACCTAATATCTTCCATCTTAAGAGTGATATTCTTTCTGCAAAGGAATAAAATTCTAGGAAGCTAATAGCACTTTTTTTTCTATTTGTGATTTTTTCCGGAAGAAAAGATGATTCTACATACTTTAATGTTCAATTTAAGGACTCTTAACTAAGTTAAGAGATGAAGTCTAATATATTACCTAATTTTGAATGAGTGGTCATTCCCAAGATAAAATCAGATTTTAGCATGTTTTAGTATTTTTCCTTACATTTCCCGTCTTCACATATGTTGACTATAACCCTTCAAAGTTGAACATTCAAAGATTTTTAAACAGAAGGATCAGCATTTCCCCCAGATGTCCTTATTAAAGAGATGCAAATATATTTTCTTGAACAGCAGAATTAATTGCTCTACGAGCTTCAGTGTGTCATCACTGATGCATCATTCAAAACAAGACCTGCACACGTGAAATGCTCATCGATGGAGTCACCAGTTAAACACATGAGGAATAACACAGCAGACACGGCTTTCATGACATGGCACTGCTGAAATTCCTGGTGACTCTTTGCAGGTTTGCTGAAATGACAACTGCATGTCTCACACTGGGAAAAATACAGGACACAGTAAGTGACCAAAGTCTAATCTTAGTTACCCCAACATACACTGGAATAAAGTCACTGACTTCAGTGAAGTCATTCTGGATTTTCATCCCCACATTTGGTGTTCTCCTGAGCACTAAACAGCCTAAGGAGATAAACATCAACCTCGTATGATAAATACTCCCCACATGATACTTTAGTTTTACTTTATAATTCTTCACATGACTTTATTTTTTCAATATCAGGATGAGGAAAACGTTGTTTATAAAAGGGGTTTTTCCCGAAGTGAGTCATGTTGAACACTGCAGGAAAAAGTCATCTGGGAGAATCATTAACGGCTTTGAAAAACTAAACCATTACAAATATTGATTCTGCTACCATTTTTATGAAAAGCAGTGCATGAATCAATGGAAGCTGAGATAGCCCAAATAAAATACTACTTATTTGACTTATGGTTGGTGTTTATATTTAGGAGATGACACACAAACACAAGGCAAAATCAAATTGCAAATTGAGAAAAGGCCCCCTAACAAATCAGTAAGATGAATCCAGCAAAAATATAGCTTTTTGCTATTTTAAAGCATGGTCTTCACCTATTCTCTTGACCACAGCACCTTCTTAGAATGACATTTAAACACACAGAAAGGTAAAAAAAAAAAATAAAAAATCTACTTATGCCTACACATTTACATGCCTGTTTCTCCTCTCCACAAATACTTTTTACCACTAAGTCTTTCTTTCTCCAAGCTGTTCAGGATAAATGTTCTATTTTTTCTCATTACACATTTCTAGAGTAAGTAGCACTTGGACTTCATTTTGAGCAAGGATTCCTCAAAACTTTGTTGTATAATAATATAAGAATATGGATGCAGCATTTACATAGTTTCCCTGGTACAGGTTCAACATTAGATTTTAACCTCATTTACAATCACATGATAAAAGGGATGCATGTTAAAGAAACAAGCAAACCAATCTTGCTTGGATTGTAATTAGACTTAAATAATTACTGAATATTTGTTTACAAGTCACTAATATACACAATCTGGAAGGTAGATTCTGATGCATGCTTTGATGGATACAGTGTTTTAAGATTAAGACTTATAAAGCTTTGCAAACATTAGGAGCCAAATTGTGTCCACTTGTAGAGGAACACAGGGAGGCCAAATGGAGACACAAAGAAATGGACACAACAGGGAGGGTGGTCCCCGGGCCAGCCCTTGCCCTGCTCTGGGCAGAGACGAGATAGAGCCAAGTTTTAGACAACACTGAGACAACTTCTGCACAGAAAGCATTGCTTATCAAAGATAAATCCAGTTCTTTGGTCACTCGAGGCACTTCAAGTCCTCCAAGTACTCTGTGTTTCAGAAACAGTGGATTACAAACATATTTTGGACTGCATTTCACTGTGTACTTAATGTGAATGGTTTTCATTTTCATAGGGACTGTTTTTAAGGTTGCCACAATCATTAACATCACTTTTTAACCATAGTACTGGAACAGGTTTACAGGATTTAAAGGAAAGTTCTTGCTTATGTATAATTTGCCTAACAAAATATTAACTGTAAAACTTTGGTAGAAAAAATGATTCCATTTTAGGTACTAGAAAACAGCAATTATAATGCCACATAATTTAAGAAATTATTAAACATTTGAAGAGATCCTGGAATGTTTAATGGAAAATATAGATACAAAAATGATAACCAAAAACTCTCATTAAAAAAAAAATAAAATCTGTCCTTATTGTTGCATTCTCTATTTTCTGGAATAACTTGGAAAGAATCATGCTACATTTTGTTAGAATGCTGTTTAGTAGCTTTCAAAACTGAGTATTTGATTTGAAAGTAGACATAGCTATGTTTAAATCAAGTTTAGCCAATGTATGCTTTGTGATCATGACCTAAAGTTGTCTTTTCTGATGGCAATTCCATGTAATGGTTTTCAATTGCATTATTCATTGACTTGTTAAAGACCAAACATAAAATGTGAGTAAAAAGGTTCGACTGAGGGATACATTAGAAGTCAGCCCAATCACCTATACCAGTATTTTCCTCTATCCAAACAAATTCCAGGTTTTCCCCATGACAGAACACAGCCATGAAAAGTTTATAATGATGATTAAAAGCAAGCAAATGAAAGACCAGCAGCAGTAATTCCTTATACTCCAACACTCCTAGAAGAAAAGTCAGTCTCCTGGGGCACTGAACAGCCACAATTGTGAAGCACCTGGGATCAGGCACAAACTCCAGGAAAATCCCTCTCCAGTCTCCCAAACATCCCAGGCCTGGCCTTGGCTTTCATGGCAAGCTCCAGCCAGTTTTACTTGCCAGCTTGATAAACATCTGCTTCCAGGAAGGGAATTTTACTCTTTAAAAAATCTTATTCTATTATAGCTTCCATCAATCTCAGAGTTTTATATAAGCACATATTTAACTTCAGATTTGTTGAAATTTCCTGAGAATTCCTTATTTGTAATAGGAAAATTATAAAATGCTAAGAGATACCATTGCAGAGATCAGAAATTCATATGAATGGGGAAGAAAATTGAGACAGAAATTTTTTATTCTTTTATCTGGAGAGACAGAGAAGGAAGGAAAAGTTTGGATCTGCAGTTGAATTTCCCAAGGATTCATATATGAAGAGATCTAAGGATAGGAATGATTGCAACCCAAATTTTATATCTTAAAATTATGATTTGGAAAATGACAAAATAATGCAAAATAGGTCATTACTTTGAGCCAACTATAAAATTGGCCCATAATAAAAGGATACAGTGACACATATCTGAAATAGTTTCCTATGTGATTTAGAGAAATAAATAAAATGCAACTATATAAGCTCTAGTTTTGGCTTTAATTTGATGAACATGAAAATGTACATGCATATTCCAGATTAATCTTTAAAACAGTGGGTTTATTTCTCATTCCCCAATGCTTAGACCACCAATAGTTACACAGAAGCAAGTATGGACAATTGGACTTATTTTAAAAACTAGTATTTAGATTTTAGTAATATTCTTATTTTTACCCTACTACATAAATTAAATTTATTTATTTATTCAGCCGAGCCTCTGAATATTTATTCACATTCTAGCTAAGGGAATCAGTAAAAATGTTATATATAAAACATATGCAATTTTAAGATGGCATTGTACTACTGAAACATTTTGGTAAGAATATTAGGAATATCTTTTCCAATGAAGACCTAACAGCAATGTTTTGAAAAGTGACAGTGTGATCAGTCAAGGAATTTGATTTTTGAATTCTTGTCCAAACAAGTCCAATCTACATATCATTACTGCCTTCTAAAAAGAGAATTCAATGGGAGCTATGTCTCTAAACTGAAGAACTTATCAGTACAAGGTGCTATTCTAAAACTTTTAAATTTTAATAGCATACATTATTTTTTCAAGGGAACAGAGTCCACAGTTTCATTATTTTCCTTCTTAAACTAGGGAGAAAAAAGCTGATAGGGAGTGGGGCGCATACATTAACATGATGTTGGTTTAAAAGGTCATTCTCAACTCGGGTTCAGCCCTTGAGCCCAGGAGCAGCTCCTGGAGGTGCTGAGTGCACTCCTCATTCTTCAGGAAGCCAAAGGCAGAGGGAGGGGCTGCACACACTGCAAGATCTTTGAAGGCAAACTTGACACCTAACCCAGTTAAAATTTATATTTATTACATTAATTTTGGTTTGAAAGCCTAATTTTTAATTTTTCCATAGTGCATAGTTTGCAAGTGCTGACAAAATGTCCGTATCTTCTCAGTTTCTCTGAGGAGAAAGAGCACAGTGCCGTCATGCAATATAATTTATGCAACCCCTAAGACAGGGGTACAAGGTAAGGGTTTCCTGGGTCCAGCCATGGCAGGCTTTTTTATGAATATCAGTGGCTCATGAATATAAACAGTTGCAGAAAAATAAAATTTATAAAACCTGGACCCGGGAACAAAAATCTCAGAGATCAATAACTCCGAAAGAATCTAGTGTCACATTCCTAAGAATGTCAGATTAAACTAACATGTGCCAGTCAATATTGGTACACTGTGACCCTTGATGCCTCCTAAGCAAAACTATTAAGTCCAACATTTTCTCCTGTAAGCACTTATCTGTAAGGATGGCTAACATGTCCTCTAAAGCAGATATTGAAACTGATTGGACAATAGGTAGATACCAGACAGGGGCCTGGGGGCCGACCTCTAGAAATAGGGGGAGAAAATCTTAATCTGCAACACAATGCAGCTCTCTTGAAACCCTATCATTTTCACTTCCCATGTGTCTGCTGCCTGACTGTGAATGGATTTGAAAAGGAATGGTTAGTGCTGAAAATTGGATCAGAGCTAACATTCTCTCATTTTTATCAGCAGCTGCCAAAGGTCATCTGACATAATAGCTGATGAATTCAAGCCCAGTGGATTTCATTTGCAATTTTCAATTTACTGAGGCCTCCAAACCCCACAGTGATAAAAGCTTCCCCTATCGTGGCCTGTCACAAACATCAAGAAACTGCACAAACCCACAAGAAAGAAATAGGAGAAAGCTGTGCATCATCACAGTTACAGATAAGGAGAACAGGAAGAAACAGTATCATGTAGAAAGGTGTGGAGCAGCGTGTGTGGTGGAGTTTCTAAATGCCAATTGTAATGAAAAGACTATGAAGAGCAATCAAATAACTTCTACAGAATAACATCATGGTTCCCCTCCCCCCCTTCAGTTTCAAAATTGCCTTCTAATCTCTTGCTTGACATCCTGAAGATAAAAGTGAAAGTGAAAAAAACCTGTTTATTTAGACATGGGAAGTATTGTACCGTTGATATATTTACTGTAGTTTTGATTTACAAATTCCTGCTATTAAGAGACCTATTATCAGAGGAACTATGTCAGTGCCAAGGAAGGAATGCTTTTGTTCGCTGGCAGATGGACTGTAGATCTTTACTTGTGATCCACAGGGAACACAAATGAGCCACAGTCCATGGATGTTGGAGGTTTCAGAGTCTACTCATCCACATCCATACATTCAGAGACTTTTCCATATGTAACTATGCTCACCCTAGGTCTTTGTCACATTGACATTGTAAGAAATTTGCATGGAATCCTGCTTCAAGTGATCAGGGAAAATACCGAAATAAATTCCAAAGCCCTTCATACTGGAAGAAACATCTTTTGCTAAAAGGCCAAGTAGTTCATATTCTCTGCCTGTCCATGACTACATGACGAAAGAATATGTACAGAAAAGGAACCTTCTGTTTCACCTGTAAATGCCTAAACCAATTATTTCCAGAGCCTAACCCCTAATTCAAAGTACCAATTCAATACCAACAGCAGCAGCATTTGAGGCTACCATCTACCATGTTTATCACTTTACTTTCAACTCTACTACATGTTGCAGTGGTACAAACTCAAGTTTCTCCTCTCAGTAATCTCAGCTAAGTCAAATAAACAGGAAACACAAATACTGCCAGCTGGATTCTACTTGGACTCAAAGCCAAGGATGGAAATAACTCAAGGACGGTTTCTACAGTGAAAAGCCCTTGGTTAGTGCAAAACATAAAATCAGAGGAATGCCAAGTACAGAGACATTATACAGTGAATAATGGCACATTATTCTGTGCTTGGAATAGTTCAGCTTGTCTTTCGAAAAGTTATAAAGACCCCAAAAAGGGAATTGCTTACGATGATTCTCTGTTGATTAGATGTAGATAAATAAGCATCACAGAATCACAGAATAAGCTGAGTTGGAAGGGACCCACCAGGACCATCAAGTCAAACTTCCTGCCCTGCACAGGACTATGTTCATCTGAGCATTGGCAGGTGAGTTAATGTAACTGTTACTGTCAAAAGAACATTTACAAAGGCATTTTTCCTTATTGAGCCTGATGATGGTAGTTTCTTTGCTATTTCAGGAAGGTGGCAACAAAGAAACCACGTGCAGATATAGACAGCACTTGCAGGGAGAGGGAGAAGTTGGAACTGGGTTTTCTTTACATGATTTACCACACCTGGTGCCAGCAGATAATACCAGGAATTAATACTAATGCAAACAGTTTTGTTAGCATTTACAGTGCCAACAGGGAAAAAAATCTTGTCATATCATTATTCCACTCTGCATTGACTCAAAATGGTCCATATTACCTTAGAGTCTGCTAACTCTCCTAGAGGGTTGCAAGTCTTCCATGTATTTGTTAAGTCATTAGTCCTTTTTTTTGCTGCTGTAAAGGTCTACGTGTAAGAATCAGGAAGTCCTGGGATCTAACACTGTCCCTGACATGGGATATATACAGCCTTGGCTAAATCACTTCAGCAAGGACTTCAACATGCTCTCTGCAAACTGTGAATAAAGTCATCAGTGCAGTGGCAGAATTAATGCTTGAACAACTGATGAAGTCATATAGGGGTTAAGTATCTCCGAGCATTCATTCATGAGTGATTTGTAATGATCACAAGCAGAGGCAATTTCTGGTTTCTTCTCCTTGGAATCACTCATGTCTCAAGTTCCAGAATGGCTTCACATCTCTTTTGAAAGCAGGACACAGCTGGCATGAAGATAATTCTTTGGGAAAAAGAGCCCTGTATTGGTGGAGTGAAGCCTCACCTGCTGAGTCTTGGTTAGAGAGAAAAGACAATGAGGGAGAAGACTGAAAATATGCAACCTTATTCATCATCACCAAGTTCTCAGCTGTTAACTGCCAAGTTCATACATGAAAGACTAAGCAAAAAACATTTGACACTGGAAAATCAGATGCTTCTACCATGCAAAATTAGCAAAGATATGTTACAGGAAAAAAGTTATTAGAAGCACTGTTATACAGGGGATAAAAATGTGAACATTAAATGAAAACTGCTAAGTTAAAATGTACTTTTCATCATCAGCCTGTGTGTTATGACCACGAGCTACAGCTGAGCCGATTAGAACATTTACTGACATTGAAACAATGTAGATTAATACATGGCTGAGGAGTTATTAGTCTGGCATAACTGAAGGCATTACTCAACAATACTATCACAGTCTATTTATAGTAATTCCATTTTTATTAGAAAGATCATGTTTAAAATTATGTGCTTTAATTCACTCTTACATCAACCTTTTCACTTTAACCAGCAAATTATTATTTCAAAGCATTTATCATCCTTCTATTTTAAATAAATCTGAAAAAAAATTTGGGCTATAATTTGCTCAAATTTTACTACTTTATAAATACATGGTAAACTTTATTTCTGAATAATAACTGATATTTTGTAGTCTGCAGAATCATTTCTGTTCATTTCTCATCATCTGAAGATGATCTGCAATATCTGCAAGAAACAATACTTGCTTCAATAGATTTGGAGAGAAATAACAGCTTTGAGCATGGTTTAGAAATAATGAAGTACAATAAACCAGATCCAATCCAGTGATCATCTGAGCATCCTCACTTCTTAATGAGGCAAATGACAACTGCAAAAACTCAGTATTATCTTGTAGGATCTGGCCCTGGGCACTTCCAAACATGCTGTGGAAAGTCAGTCTGACTTCAGCAGAGTGAAATTGGAAAGAAAACAATTTTCTTGCACCTCTGTCTTGCGTGATTCAATTATCGGTGTCTGATCTTGTAAGGCATCAAGCACCCTCCTGTGAGGTCCTCCAGTCCCACTGAAATCATCACAGGGAGCTGAGGGTGCTCACGGCCTGGCAGGACCAGACCCTAAGAGAGCAGGAAGCCACATGGAGGCATGGGCTGGCCTGAGCCAACCATCATCAAGCAGTGAGACCAGAGAGATCCAGGGATCTGGGATTGTGTGGAAAATGCCCCATGACTGGTGAACATTTGTTGCAGTAAAATTTAAGCTGGCTCTGTCACTGCTTATTTTACTGTTATCATGGCAGTACAGTTCTAGTCTTACAACTCAGGGCTCTTCCCCTTCAACTCCCAAGTCTAAAATGGCATTGGAAAAATGAGTTTAGCTGCTTCCCTTTAGCCCTTCTATCACAGAATGCATCAGAAAAACGTGCACAGATCATCTCTTACAATTCACAGATGCATTTCATCATCTGTTCCCCAGCAAACAGGATGAACAACACCACGACACAGCCTCCACCACAGCCTTTAACTGGACTTTGATATTACTTGATATTTGATTACTTTGATATTTGATACTAATGTTTCAGTAAAAGCACACTATACTAAAATTAAATATACATTCTGCACTGCATCTTCAGTCTTGGAGAAAAAACGCTGCTGAAGGCATGACCCATATCAATATTCCAATTAATTTTAGGAATGAAATTAATGTGTGCTGTTGTTCACAGCACTGACATTAGAAATGACAAACCTCCAACTGAGAAACCTGAAAATGTTACTAATGTATCACCTAATTAATAATGCTTATCTAAAGTAAACTACACCAGTTTCTTTACATCCAATTAAAAAATGACTTGAGAGGCAAGAGTGAATGCAGGCAAACGTGACTCAGTGTAGGAGCCTGAAGGAGGTTGTCCGGTTTTCTCTGTAATACTTTGAATAATACTTACTGTAACAATACATACCTACTAAGTATAAGGAAATAGAGTTTAGGTCAGTTTTATGAAAGACTCTGAGAGTTTTTGAGTATACAGAGTTGTTATTTACCTGTGAGGTTTGGCATCGTAAAAACAGCATACCAAATTGTAAGCAGAATTAAAAATGATATATTGTGATATATCAATGAAAATCCCTATTATTTTTATTTTTTATCACTATCTCAGTTTTATCTCATAATAATTTACTATATACTGGTATGTATTATGTTAAAAATCAAAAAGTAAATAAGCAATAGTTTCTCGAAAAAAAGTATTACTCACTACTTCAATATATTTCTTTTAATGGTACCAAAAAGGATAATTTCACACAATGTAGAGTCCATTCTTGAGCCACATCTTGAAGATAAAGTATCAATCAGAGTTGCTGAATTTCCATATAGGTTATATCAATAAAAATATAATAACTTCTCAAGTGTATGTGATTTATATTAGTAAATAACAACATTTCATAACTTCACAGAAATGGAGGATATAATAATTTTACTGATGAGGAAACTGAGGCTGAAAGGAAGGTAAAGTGTTCAGTATCACTTTATAAATCCTTAACCACAAAGTCTGAAAAATAACAATCAAGTATATCATTAAGCTATTCTTCTTCCAATTTGCAATTGTAGTTGCAAATTTTAACAAGAAAACCCAATTATACTTTTTTCCCACTAATATAATTTCCTTCTATTACTAAAAGTTTTGCTGGAATGAAAACAGCTCGATTAAGACCATAGCAAATTATTCACATCTCTAAAAGTTTAGCCCTTGTGGGAAGCCCACATATTTTCATGGAGGCAACATTAAGTTTTCATTTAACAAAACTTTGTCATCACTTATGGAAAAAATTGGACAATCAGGATTTATAACAAGACAGAAATTTGTTTGGGAAAATTAATGTTTTATTTGGTTTGGTTTCTTTGTCTTTTTTTTTTTTCCCCCCTCACTAGAGACCCTTCAGGGATTCGTCTGTAAAAAGGAAGTGAGATGTTCTTGATGAACTCTAGTGGAGACCTCTACATTACGTTAAGATTTTCTTTTTCCTCTATTTAAGGTTCAATTATTATGATTACGTCAAAATCCCTAAGTCTTTAGTTTCTGTTTTACCCCATCATCATGGTAAATGGTATTGTGATAACAAAACTAAAACACTGCAAGTATCTTTGAAATTTTTTGTTCCAACTTTACCTATGAGATTTTGAAACCACTGTAACACTGAAAGAGTATACAAGATCTCAGAGGGGTTATTAATACAAATTTTAAGTTCATTTCATTTCCTATTGTCAATTATTATGTGAATCATAATGTGACAATTGTTACTATAGATATGACAGGCAAAACTTTTTTAACAGTCAACTCCCAAGAGTTCCAAATGTAGGGAAATGCCAATGCCAAGATTATCCAGTTAATCCAGTGAAACAATAAAATTGAAATTATCTTCTACTAAATGTACCAAGACGTTGTAAAATGCAGACTATTAGCACTCGAATGAAATACAATGAAAGTTGTTTAGAAAAGCTGAAAAAAGCCACTGTACCCTGTAAGTGGCACATCTATTTTGTTTATCTGTAGGCATATTGCTGACATGAAGCACGTCATTGTACCTATACATAATTGCATAAATCATGAAAAACTACTACTAACCTTATAATCATGATATTTAAACATTACAGCTGCTTTCTCATTCCCACAATATAATGACTAACTGCCACTAACAACTGATCATTATCATGAGGCTGGGGCAGCTACAGCCGTGAATCCAATTCAATAGTGCCCAAAGAGTGTAAAGTCCTAATCTTATTGAAATTATTAGAAATAAATCAGGGAAATTGGTCTCAGTGGCAAGAATGGAGTTAAAAGTACTAAAGATGCAAAGGAGGACTTTCTAAACACCTTAGTATGTGTCAAAAGATGATGGCCCAGTGACAAAAAGCAAAAATGTTTCCCTGAAAAAATGAAGTTGGTCAGTGCAGTTCGGGATTCTTTTTACACAGGCAATACTAAACTCTGCATTACGAATCAGGTCCTCAGGAGGTGGAGACAAAAAACTGACCACATCTTGATGGTTGTAGAGCTAAACCACAAGAGATAAATGATGAACAAAATCTGACATGTAATGAACCAGATCATGGCTAGTTGTCCCCTTGAATACCGGTCTGAGGAGTCTGCCATCAATCACATTTTAGGATCCATTTGTCTTTGCCGGAATAGAAACTGTTTCCCAAAATTTACCCACAGCTGTTGAACACAGACATCAAATTGGATTTAGGAGGACCCTGCCAAATAGTGGAAGTTCAGAGGATGTCCTCTGTCAGAAATATCCTTGTACTCTTGCCTTGCTCCTCTATTTCTCCCTACATCCAGGGCACAGCAGGCCGAGCACAGCAGGCCCCAGGCTGACCCTACATATCCTTAGGTACAGCTCTTCATTCATGAGGAGAAATATTTTTTTCTGGCGTCTTCTCAAAACAGTCCATCAGAAAAAGTGATCTTTACCATAGGAAAATACTTTTGAATACTGATTTGTTCACCATGTAAGACTCCATCTACTTTCCTATTATTTGTGAGCTCTGACAAAGTCCAATGCCTTGTACAGAGCAGTGACAGGAGACCTGCAATCCTTCTTGAATTATGATCTGCATCTACCCCTTTGTCCCATGGAGTAGTGACCTACTGCAACAAGGATCTTTGAAATAAAAGCTTACTTATAAATCTGTTTCTCTAAGAGCATGGAATTCTAAGAGCCCTTTTCCTGCATTTCATTAGTCAGATTTACTTATTCATTTCATGGAAAATGTAGCCTATTTTTTTGGTTTAACTTTTTCTCTGTCATCTGCCTTTAAAGACATGCTACATATAATGTTTATCTTTGATCAGACTTATTCAGCAGATAGTAGCAGCTTTTGTTTTCAAAAAGTGACCAGAGAATTGGTTTTCTATCAAGTGTGTAGTTAAGACACCTCATACAGCTCTGTTTTTCTGTACTTCTCTCATTCTCTGCCAACTGGTACCTCAGTTTTATTGGTATCCAATAATAAGCCCGATTACAGCTAGCCCTAGGAGACATGACAAAAAGAGAGTCCTCATCTTGCATTAATTGCTCGTATTGAAACTATGCCACATCTCTCGAAGCTAGATGTTGCTTAGTATCCCTTTGATATGATAATGACATGCTTCTTAGCAGATGAATATGCAAATTAAAAGCAGTAATTTGGTGGCATGCACCTGCTGACACTGCACTACTATGCTTATGTGCTCCTCTGTAACACTGCAGCTACACAAAAGCATCACAGAGGTAAAATTAAATTCTAATGTCGTATATATTAAACAGATGCTTCCACTTTTCTTTGTATATCTACTTTTTACAGAATTTGCTATTGGAATCTCAGTTCTCCCTTCATGCAATTAGTGGACATTTATGTGTCATACACAGAAATGTACTTGGAGCTATTTAAGGGCTCTGTTTTTAAAGAAATGGTTTACATGAACCGCACTCTCAAAGAGATTTTTTTTTTTCCCCCCTTCATAGCAGAGAGGCAGAGGATTTTAATCTTGATGCACAAAAGACCTTCATTCATAAAAGAAATGCATACTTGAGCATGGCAGCTTGCAACAGAAAATTTCTGTGGTAAAGATACTGCAGAGTATACACTTATCCAAACTTTCTGATACTGATTAGGAACATTTTCCGACAGGTTCTGTGAATTGACTGTGTGTGTTAATCACACGCGGCCAGATCTGCCCTCAGGTGTGTCCTTGAAGGTGTTTTACATATGAGTAAGGTGTTGGCTGTGAAAGTGGAATTGGGTTCCACCTTGCCAAGATGCTCCACATTGCCAAGAACCCCTATGAAGCTGCTGATGCCAACAGGCTTGGTCCAGGAGGGCACAGCTACCAAGGCCAGACTGCCCCAGCTCCTGCTGAAAATGCTCATTATTCTCTGGAGATGGACTAAGTGACCCATTGGAGCAGCTCATAAGAGAGCAAATCACCATTTCCACGTGTGATAAGCTACGAATGCTCTGATGTTATCAGGCTCAGTGGAAACATGCAACAGAAGCAAGTGAACTGATATTTCACAGGGTTGTAAAAGATTAGAGGAGATGAAGGAAAATTCTTCTTTTTGAATTTATATAACTCAGGAAATATGCATTGTGCATTTTTCAAAAAAGAAAGCAAACACATAAATAAGTTTCATAAACTAAGAACTTTGGGGTTTGGACAGTTCTTAGTTATTGATTGGGTGCCTCCACAGGTGAAGATCAAAATTTCTCTACAGTTCTCTGCATCCGAGGTAGGCTGTGAGTCTGTGCCTGTTTTCAGGCAAGGGGGCAGCCCATATCTCATGGCTGTCATTTACTCCATGCCATGGAGTGGCCATTTGGGTGTGGAAAAGAACACTCTCCCTGACTGTTTGAAAGAGAACAGTTTGATCACAGAAGAGGTGTTTTTTCTCCTGGTTACATTTTATAGCCAAAAAAAAAAAA
>VZTJ01001774.1:1008786-1123101 GCA_013397795.1 Orthonyx spaldingii | reverse complement strand
AAAAAAAAAAAAAAAAAAAAAAGAAAAGATGAGTTAATGGCAAAGCATGTGAACTATTAAAAATCAGTATAGTTTTATTCCCTTCACTCAAGTCCAGACTTTACTGCAACTTATTTCATGACTCAGCTTACAAATTTGAGTGTTTTCAGTGTAATATATGTTATAATTAAAAAATAAGTAACTTTACTTTATCTCTACTGTCAGTGAAGACAACTTCTCTTTCAAGCCATCCATTGTGCATATAATACATATATTAGTTTCTTTTGAATAGGACTATGAGAAAGACTCAAAATACGAGGAATTTAAACAGGAAGAAATCGAGTGTTTGAACATCATTCACTAAATGACAAAGAGTCACAAAGTCAGCAATTTTTACACACATAAGAATGATAGAAATAATGCTGGCCCTGCTAGAGCTCTTATGTCAGTACTGGGTTGATCCTTGGGTAAGGGGTTCCTCTCTCTTGGCCCCATGAGGAGAGAAGCTACTGCAGATGGATATCTCTGATGAACACTAGAATAAGACAAACTCCCTTCAGGTAATGCAGTTCATGGAGAAATACAAGTGAGATATAAAGGAATTTATGTCAAAATAGATTTAAAATATAGGTGTGTTAAAAATATTTAAAAGGCAGAGGTGTGTTACTTCTTTCTGTACGTTTTTGAGAGTTTTACATGGTACAGCCTTATATACACCACGTCAAGGGGATTTCTCCTGATGACCACCGTGTATGAGTACTACACTTACCTAGCAGTCATTGGTGACCATTATATTTCTTTGCTATTCACTCATAATTTTCTCTGGTTTCATTTCCAAGGTTGTCTCCCACAATGAATATTCATTAATGAATCATCTTCCTTGCTATATTTAAACTAATACCTTTTCCAGCAAAATGCTATTCTTCTTGAGATTTATTTAGATCTACAGCATATTTATCTACTGCATTCTACTGGTTCATTCTACCTTCTCGTTGTAGTCTTAATATTTCACAATATTATTGAATTTTGCCTCATCTTCAAATAACACTGAAGTACTTCTTCAGGGTCTTAAGGTAAATTCCATGTTGTTAAACAATCTTTACTCCCTGTTTCCTTATGATAATGCTGACTAATAATCTGTTTGTCAAGCAATTTTCAAACCATATTAAGTTTTCTGGATTTTTAAATTCTGAAGAGCAAATTCTATGATGAAAAATTCCATGCATAACAACTTGTGACACCCATCAAGTCTGTAACTACAGCTTTTTATTCCTATTAAAGTAGCATACCTTTACCAAAGCTGAATGGGTTTTGTCTCAAAGAAGGGAGAACACACCAAAAAAATCCCACAAAAAAAGAAAAGGGCATTTAGACAAAGCAAATCAATTAAAAATGAAAAATGAAAAGTCTCTGAATGTTCAGTAGTTTTCACTTTTCACCACCTTTCCCAGTCATGGTTCTTTATCTTTTTCCAAAATTCTCTTATCTTACTCCTTCCCTTCTACAAGAAATGTGTAAAAAGGTGCTTCATATATATACCCACACTCAGGTGTTTATACACATTCCCACAGTAGTTGTGTGTTTGTCGTTAGCTCTTGCCATATTTTCAGTACATGTTTGGATCTATTTTGCCCAGAAGATGTTATTGCCTTCTAATATAGCATCACTTCTTGCTTCCCAAATATCCACTTGTACTCTTACAGCACTCCAATTTGTATCCTTTAACATATTTATAATTCCATTTATAGAGCACATGCCATTTCCTCAGCAGCAGGGGGCATTAGAATTAACAGAAACAATAACTAAACCAAATACATCATTATGCCAAGGAAAGGCTTCAATAAAAACACTGAATTTATAGTTAACATTTTAGCATAATTAGAACACAGACATGAGGGCAGCATCCTCATCCCCAAAGCTTCAGAAATCATTAATGAAAACAGTCCTTATGAATACACCACTTGAAGCAGAATCTCCACTGCACAGAGCTTTTAAAGACCCTCTGGGAGTTTAACTTTGGATCTGCTGGTACCCAAGATGAACTGAGCCTCACAATCAAGAGATTTCATGCTGATAATTTGTCAGCAAAATAAATCTCATCGCAGAGTGGCTTAGGCAATCTGCTTCCATGATAAACAAAGAGGAAAACCACAACCAAATCAGACCTGGGACATGGTCACAGAGTGAACCAAGTCTGCTGCTAAACAAAATGCCAGGCTCAAGCAGCTACTGCTGGAACCCTTTGGAGAACTGTTGTAAAAATCTGCAAAATTCTCTGAGAGCTCAGTTATGTGTGACTGCTCAGGGCCCCAAGATAAAACACAAAACACTGCACCAGTGAATCTGAGAGTCCAAAAGGCCTCTTGTCACACTGGGGCATAAGGTTGGCAAGGATCATACTAGACACAAAAATTAAGAAGAAAACACTTCTCTTTTCCACAGTCACTTGACAGCCTAAGGTGAACCAACAATCTTTTATTTGATTATAAATCAGAACACTTCCTTAGGTGCATTGTTTTGAAGATGTCCCTCAAAATATTTATAATTACCCTGGGCTCATCTACATGGGCAAAGTACACAATTTCATTTGCTTGGGCATAGTTAAGCAGGATAACCATGGGCTCCTTTCAACCAGTAATGGAATTTCACATTCAGCGAGAGCAACTTCAAAATATTCACATGACTGCAGTAGAAACAGCTTATGTTACTCAAGAAATCAATCTGAAGAGACTAGGAGCTTTGCAATGTAATAACACTACTTGGTTTCAGCCTCTTCTCTGTAGATCTTTTTTGCAGTAAAATGAAAACAGTAAGAATGTCAGATTGCCATTATCTGTCAGGAATTTGAGCAGGAAAACAAAACAGGTTTAGTGCAATGATGAACAGTTGTGACAAATCATCAGCATTTTCTCTAGATCCTCATCTCAAAGCAGTTTCATATTTCATCTTTAGACTCTGCATTCCCTCTTACAGGTGGCAAAAAAATCACCCAGTATTTTACACTATGTTACATTTACACAGTTTAAATAGTACCTCTCCAAAAGAAGTGAAAAAGTTTCAACTTTTTTTGTACACCTAAATCTGACACCAAAGTCTTTGGTTCAAAGTACTTTACACTAACAATTATCAATGATTTATTCTACAGTAGTACTTAAGGCTTCAGCCACATCATGCTACCTCTGACCTGCAAGCTGCACAAGGACATAACAGGAGAACTGGTAGGGATTGTTGTAAAGCCCAGCTGTCCAAAACCTGAGGGGCAGCTTACAATTCAATGGGAGAAAGAGAAGGGGTACAGTTTGAATTTTTCCTAGTAAGAAATCCAAATTAAAGGGTTTTAAATAAGTATTCCTTTTTCTTTCCCCATGTTGTTTTACTCTCCATTGACAACAAAAAAATTGCTTTGGGAGATGCATTTGCCTTTATTTTTTCTTTCCATAAATAGCAGTCTAGTGGGATTTGTGGGATTCTGGCTCCACTGAATCCTTCTGTATTTTAGCCACAAGTCCACAGTGCAGTGCAATCAGTTACAAACAACTCCCTTAAAAGCAGAGAAGTCCATGCTCCTGCACTGAATACGAGTATCAGGCATCCCTTATTTCTCCCACTCCTTGGGCAGAAACCTCATAATCCAAACAACAAAGGTACCTTTTCCATCAGCCTGGGAGTTTAGGAGCTAGGCTTCAGAAGAGAGTTCTGTAGGGAATAGTTGGGGTCTCTGGTCCCTCTGCCTAAGAGTTTGGGGTAAAATATGACAAAGGTATGTTGTTATGTTTAGAGAGCAGAAGAAACAGAAAAAAATAATCTCCATTGCTTGACAAGGACACATACTGACCTTATCAAGTGAATAAGGCTGCTCAGTTAATTTCTGGACTTCCCCTCTCAGAAACAGGAGGGAAGATTGTTTTTCTTATGCTTATACTTTAGAAAACCCAATATTGTTCAAAATGTTTTCACAAGGAATTAGATCACTTTAAGGTTTATCTATATCTAACCAAGTTCTGAGTGCAAAACGTTCTAAAATGTCACATTAAAACTTTCATCTAGCAAAACACAGAAAAATCTGCTATGGTTGAACTTTCAAATATTGCAACATACATGGGCCCTAGACCTGATTTTCCTCTTTCTATGTATATTCAAGTAATAAAAATGTCTATGTCTATTAACACAAAAGAAGCTTCTTTTACATAAACCATGCTTAAATGAAAGAATTCATTAAATGTTTTTATTCTTGCAGCAGGAAATACTGAACAGCATTTCCCCACGTCACACAGAGAGGACATGCAATTTCCATGTAAACGTATGTAAAGCCATTGTGGATGCAGACTCCCTGATTTAGAAATATTAGTATCTTATTAAGTAACCATACTGATGAAGAGAAAGTTTATAATGGTAAAACATACTGCATTAACACCATTAAACATCAATTAATGCAAACAGCTTAGTCTCAGAGCTGTCACTGAATCACTGAATGCACAATGACACAGTGTTACTAATTCACTGTCAGTACAAAGCTGTGTACAAATAATCCTCCAGGCTACTTCTTACTGAAAAAAATGAGAGCAAAAAGTGTGTGACCACTCAGTTGACAGTAGTGTGTTTGTCCAACATTATGTCAGATTCTGTTATTCATCCTTCCTTTTTCTTTTTTTTGGCACTCTCTGCTCAAACTAATTGATGGTGGTTCCACTGAAATATCATAGCCTTGTGATTTCTTCTCAGATTTACAGATCTCTTTTTAGCCTTGGGTTTCACATTTTAAAGAGGAAAAATTAGACAAACATCCTTCACAATTTAGCCCACCCACACATCTCTGAGCCAACAATTCCTCAAGTGTGTGGGTTCACCACACATGAGCTCCACCTGACTGATTTTTACCTGGTGCGTGACCTTCAATTGAAAATTCCAACAGCATGCAACTTGTCTTTGGCAAATGAATTGTAAGTACGCCAGCTGCCAGATGTCTTCATTTTAAAACACCTTCAAAACTGCTTTCTGGCATTGATCCATAGGCAAAACAAGCTAAGCTGTCGCTGTAATTTCTATTCTGCGTGCAGAAAGGGGAGGAAACGTAAGATGTGTTGCTTTACATCTCTAAGAACGGTACAAGGCAGTGGGAAAAAAATCAACAACAACTCATTACTGATGCGACACATTTTCGGGAAGAGTTTTTCCAGTACACAGAGCATATCCAAAATTTACATAAATATTCACCCTAATGAAATACTCGTTTGAAGTAACATAGTTCTGAACAAAAGGATTGCCTCTGTACCATGGAAATTAACGCCTGTGTCTCCAAATGTGGACTAGCCAACATATTTTGCTTAAGATTTACAAAAACTGTTTGGCAAAGGCACTGGAAGGTAGAGGTCTTAATTAAATCTCTGCACAAGACCTGGGATCACATGTTTTCAATTACTTTTGTTCTTTTCTGTTTTTCTGCCTGTTTGTTTCCTTTCAGCATTTGAAATTCATCCTGGGGACACCAGAAGTTTCTGTGTTATTGGCAGATCTTTTGCACAAATCTGCAGTTACTTGTTTTTACTTGGCACCATCCCAAACACATTCTCCTGTCACAAAGAATGACAATTTCCATTCACTTTCCTTCAAATACCTAGATTCACCATATTCCATGTGTTGGCTCACCCACACTACTCCAGAGCCGAAAATGAGTCACAATCACTCCTTTTAGCAACAAATAAAAGACCTCTTCCTACATATAGCTCCTCCACTTTCTGCCATCAGACTATTAACTACCAGCTCACTTATCAGCTATCCAATCACATATATATATATATTTATATATATATGTGTAATTAGCTTAGCAAGTATGTGTACATTTAGGTTCTCTACTGTACAGACACAGCTATAATTCCATATATTGCTACAAGCAGAAAAGCCAAGCCAAAAGTGAAGACACTGTAGAAGACTCACACTTGGAAAGCGATGCTTTATATGGTAATTAACAGCCCTGACTGCCACATCCCCCAAGGCATTTTTTTAAGGAGCCTACTACACGACAGTGCCGAGTCCTGGCTGGCATTGTGTGGGAAACTGCTTTGATACATACAACAAGGATCTGCCATCTACAGCTGACAAAAGAGGAGTGCACAGAAACACAATCAGAAGAAGCGGCTCAGAAATCCCTTGTGCTGTGAAGTTGGAGAGAACCTATTTACAGTAACTACTCTGAGCTCCGTAGTTCATCTCCATACGCTGTCGTGTGCCTGAGCTCTGGGCAGAGGTCACTGTGCCTGGCAATATTAAGAGAGCAAACACTGTCAGTACACAGACTTTCTACAATGGCATAGGAAAGATAGAATATATCTGTCATGCCTGAGTTTCCCTTCAGTCATGAAGCTACAGTGATGACAAACTGAAAGAAAACCAAACCAAAGTAAAACCCCCAGACCAAAACCAAGAGGGCAGGCTATGGAATTCTGTATGCACCACAACCTGAAACACTTCCAGGGTTGCAGAATAAAAAACTTCTTTTTCACAGTTGACTGATCTACTGACTGCACATATTATGTATGAGGATCCCAAAGTAACAGCTAATCCAATTGATTATTTTTTTAATTGAACATATTATTAAAACCAGAGCTTAGAGACAGTATCTAATACCTCAGAATAAAACACAGCATTTCAGAATGACTGCCTGAAACACATGGCACCATGGGAACCAAAACTACCTTAAGCACAAAGAATCCAAAATAAGATGTGACAAGAATTTCTCTGGCTTTTTAAAGAATCAAAAAGTGCAGTCAGGCCAAGAAGTAGCTGAATAGGCATTTTCAGTCCAGCTCT
Organism: Orthonyx spaldingii; assembly: GCA_013397795.1. Taxonomy (NCBI): domain Eukaryota; kingdom Metazoa; phylum Chordata; class Aves; order Passeriformes; family Orthonychidae; genus Orthonyx; species Orthonyx spaldingii. The sequence continues at coordinate 1,116,315 of VZTJ01001774.1, read as the reverse complement.
TAGCTGACATAAAAAATATACATAGAAAAAAAAGAAAAATAGTTATTAAAAAAACCCACCTCAGACTTTTATTTTCAGTTTGAGTTGCAGAAGTTTTGCAGTCATTGTAATCTAAAAGGCCATTTTGTGATGGTTTCCCACTTACAGTGTCCTGAAATAACTGTCCAGCTCTTCTGAAGGATGAGGGGAAAGGTACTTTGGAATGGAAAGTGGTATCCGATATTCTGCATCAGATCTCCTAAGATTTGCTGCACTGAGGATTTACAGGATCTCAAAGAACCCAGTGGTTCCAAAATGTTATTGTGCATGTATATTTCTTTCTCTTAACACACAACAATGAGACATCCAGCATGATAGTTTGCAGCTATAGAAAGATAATAAAAGCAGAAGATGTGTTTTTAAACTGTTTTTCCCAAAGACACAGTTCTGCTATGAATATCTATAGGAACTGGTAGCAATTCTGAACTTCTACAGCATCAGGTTCTTCTAAGAGGAAGCAAAAGATATTTTGAAGTCTGGGTGGTATTTTTGGTGATCATCTTTGCCATCTTGAATAGCTTCTGGATTAAGAGACTGTATTTCATTAAATCCAAGCTTCGTGGCCATGCTCTGTTCTCTCCAGAATTTGGAAAAAGCCCCTCTTTCGTGATTGAGATGAAAATTCAATCCTCTCGCACTGATACAAAGAAGTATGGGCCTCTCCAGGGGTTCATTTTCCATTCCCTGGGAAAATGTGAATGGTTGCAGGTGAAATGAGAACTCCGTGGCCACAGCTGCTAATGTGTAAGGGAGAGCAACATCAGTTGCTTTCAGGAATGCTGTGCAAACTGATCTGGGACTGTGAAAGTGAATTCCCCATGACTTTGGGTGATACCTTGCCTATGAAGGTGATGACTTTCCACAGAATTGATAACTAATGATCCCATAGATACCTGGTCATCCCAAACTACAAGCTTTCTGAACAATACGAGCTTTCCAGCCTTTTTTCTTCTCTTACCGTTTACTCTGCCAGGTTTGCTTATTCTTTGTAGTTACTACTAGAAAGATCAGGATGAGACAGATGCCAGTGCTTTTGGTGCTTTCATTATCTCATGTGAGGTGATGGCCAACTTCATTTGGCTAATTACAAGTCCTACAAGTGTGTCCATAATTGTTGTCTCTCTGTCATCAAAGACATTCTCCTGGAAGCAGAATAGCAAAGGTCCCTTATGGCTCATGCTGCTTCTTTGACTTATACAGAGACACAGCCCACAGAAGCCCCTGGAATCCTCTGGATACTGTGGGTTATTTGAAGAAGTCACTGTTTTGTTTAAGGAGAGGATTGCTGCCAGAAACCTTAAATACTGGTCTGGCCTTCACATATTCTTCACTCTCCTGCTGTTTAACCCCAGCTCCCTTGACAAAAGCAGTGTCATGTGTGAGTAGGTCCCTACTGACAGATGCTTGCCCAACCTGTGAAGCAGCTTGTAATGGTGACTCCATAAATCTCCAGGTAAACTATCTCAGTGACTTTTCATCCTAACAGCTAAAAGATCCTCTTTCTTTCTAACCAAGAAACTGTCTTGCCGTAGTTTATTATTTCTTATTTTTGGTCTTTTCAGTGACAAGCAGCACAGAAGAATTGTTTCACCACTTGCTGAATATAATCCATTACATTGTTTTTCTCACAACAGGTTGATATCATTCAGTCTGCAAGCCATCACACCCACCACCTCATTTTCTGAAAAACTTATACCTAACTTTAAAAAACCAAATATTTAAATCCCTGTTATACCAATGCCTATCTAACATCCTGGATCCAGCCATGGTGCCCAATGAAAAGTTGAATACCAAGAAGTGACATATTAGGAAAATGACTCATTGGGTGTGTTGACCCCGCTTGTTTTCTGAGACTAATAAGGAGACGTGGACAAATGAGAATAGCTTTTTCCAAAAACATGGTATTTGTGCAAAAGAAGGATATCAAATGCAAAAGACAATATAGAGTTACTATTTATAGACACTAGCAGCAGTTCAGGTCCTCGCAGGATAAGAATGGAAGTGCCACAAACCAGCACAGTGCCACTGGTCCTGAACAGCTGAAAACACAATGTAATTCCTTTTCTCTTGGCTTACCACAGAACGTTCAGTAACCACAATCATATCAGCCAGTATAATGGTAGATAATGATGACTGAACTTCATAAAAATACAATAATTGATTTTAAAGCCACTTATAAGAGACTAGAGGGGAAATTCACATATTTCTTCAAACCTGTTACTTACACTCAAGACATAGAATTTATTTGAATACAAGATGTTCCAGTTTTAAAGTTCAGTATGGGAGATGGTCCTGACTGTTTGTACTTAAGTCACCCTGATGGCTAATTACTCTTAATGTTAAAAACTGGTATCTCATTTCCAGACTGAATTTGGCATGTCAGCATCCACCCACTGAATCCTGTTATGCCTTTTGTCTGCTGCATTAAAGAGCTGCTTACTATCAGAAATCTCTTCTTCAGAAAGCAACAATTAAATCCAGATGTGCTGAAGCACTGAGCTTTACTCAGGACCTGAACACTCAACTGTGTTTATGTAACCACACCTACTGTCACAACTATCAATACTTTATCTGTGTCCATGCAGGGTAGCAAGAGGAGTAAAACTGCACTCAGAAGTCGGTTTTATTGTGCATGCTCCCAAAGAAGTGCAAAACAAGAGTAGCACATAAATAGTTTAGAAATTCTGAACTATGTTTTCCCATTCCTTCTCTAACCCTGTATGTGAATGGTCACATTATGTCTAAATTGGATTCAAAATTCTCAGCAGAAAAGTAAGTGATAGATGCTACTTGCAGAGGGAAGAACATGCTTGCCGACAGTTTCTCACAGTATGCAGCAAGTGTAGGGCTTTTGTTTGTGGAAAATATTACACTAAGTGGAAATAAAAATTATAAATTGTAAACCCCAATGTATTATCTCCTCTATTTGAATGGGGAACCTTCCCTATGGAAAAATTTAACAATCTATTAATATTTCATATCTTTCTGAACAGAATGGAGAGGATGCTAAAAAACTACACAAAGGAAATATATATAGAGATTTTCAGGCATAAAATATTGTCCTGCCTAGAAGCAAACAACAGTTCATCTTAGAAATTATTATATTTTCAGATGTACATGTTTTTCTCACCTGTGTCTCTAGGCATTGGATCCCGGAAGTGCCGCAGAGATCCAATACAAACACAAATCTTTTCCACTCAGTTTGACAAACAGTGGGACTTTCTACAACATTTTTCCCAGTCAAACTGATATGGCAGCATATATCATAACAAAGAGGTACTAAAGCTTAGAAAGATGTAATAAAATTAGTGATCTCATTCCCAGTGGATGTAAATCAGCACAGTTTCACAGAAGGTAATGGAGGCAGTCTGGTTTACCCTCTTAAATGACTTAAATATCACAGATCATTACAGTTTAAATGGACTGCACTTTAAATGAACAAATGCTTTTGTAGAATACAGACAGTTGCTTCAGAAATTACATTTTGGCTTATACTCAAATGATATTTGACAATATTAATAGATGTTACAAAGCGTAATTTGTATAACAAAACCCACGAGCCTGCTGTGTCATCAGCAGCATCAGTTCCCACAGGAGCACGTCAGCAGATAAGCAAACTAACCTGGAAGTTCTGTGCACCATGGCACAGTCAAGATCCAATGCAAGTAAATCCAGCTCCAGGCACAACTTAGTCAAGGGTTAACAAGCCACCAAAAACATTTATTTACTTGGTTTTCCTCAGGACTTCTTGTTCCAGTGCCTGCCTGTGGCAGTTTGAGAGTGGCCAAGGACTATACATTGCTACACCAGGCAAAATGAACCTCGTTATTCTTGACTTACATATTTTTTCTTATAACAACTAAAACAGTAGTTTTTGTAACTGTTACAAAAATATATTCCCAAACACTCCACAGTTATGTGGGTTTTTCTCCTGAGCTTTCTCTGAAACAAAAAGCTCTCAAATTTTCCTTCTCTTGGCCAATTTTGTCACATTCATTTCACATGCCACTTAAAATCTCATTCTTCAGTCCTTTCCCTTTTAACTGCCACTTCCACTACTAATGGGGTTCTGCATCCCTATATTTTTCCTGCAGCAAGTCTGCAATCAACACCGAATTTTTCAGTGTATTTATCTGCCAGGTAAGTAACATAAGTAATCCTTTTTCCAACAGATGAATCACATTTCTCAGATACATAGCCAGGTTGTACTTGAAGAAAAGAGATCACTTAGCACACCAACTTCTCCAAGGTAACACACACCTACTTCCTTAAGACTGTAAATAAAATGATAGCCCGAAAAGAAGAGTTTGGGTTTATTATTTGGGTCTTTGTTTATTACTGCTTTCTCATAGCTTGCTGGTGAAGATGGTCACCCAAAGCAAAACTTCTGTCATGATCTATTAATAGAGAATAAGGATTAATGAAGGATTATGTCATAATGAGTCTGCCCGCAGAGTTGCTTCAGTTCTTGTCCTTTACTGCCAAAATACAGTTCTCATTTCCAGCAAACAAAGTCTATCTGAGAGAAAGCACAGAGCCCCTTTAGAACTGGAAAGTCCTGTGCATAATAATGAATGACTAACTCTTCTTTTGCCAAAGAGCTTCAGCACTTTCCATGTCATAGGTCAAAGCAGTGATTCAGAGGGGCCTGATCCTTATCTAAGCTTCTGCTACAAAATTAGAATGTGCTGTATCCTTATTAAAGAAATGTTTGTTCCACCATCAATGAAATGAAAAGAAAGCACTTCAATGCAGTTTTGCAAACCACAGCAATAACCCTCTGGAGTTAACTGTTTTATTACAAATATTTAATTAGTCTGTATGTTAAAGATCCAGCATTTGCAAAGACAAAATTAGTAGACAGTCATAACCTATTTGGATTTGCATGTATTTGAGAGAGTATTTTATCAAATGGATTGGCACTAGTAGCCTTCATGTTGAAAACATTAAAAAAAAGGCAATTCACACTTTCACAGGAACTACTTTAGCTCCAGGAACATAAGCAATAAAACCAAAAATCGTATTTTCTCTAAATAAATTATTTAAATATTTCTTCATATTTACATAAAAGGCTGCCTATCTCTTCTCAGTAGATGCTGCATAAACAGAATTTATATACATTAAAAAGTTGATCACGCTATGCACAATTATTACAATAACATACACAGCTATTGCAGTAATTATCTATCTGATAAACCAGTAATTTTCTCTATTAGTTTTAGCAGCTAAACTTAATGGCTGAATTTAACTAGGCTGAATAAAACTTGTGAATGCAGGCTACTTTTTAAAACATTTAAAGCAATACTGAAGACTGTCTTTTAATATACAATAGTGATTTAAATAATTAATTAGAAGTCAGGTAACACTAAGAAAAAAATGAGTGAAAAATGACACCATTACATCACAGTCACTGCAAAGAGAAAAACCAAATTAAAATTTAATTTGTGCTTGTTGGACAGAGTTAAACAACAGCGAATAGTAAATGAAGCTGTACCTGATCTAAGTTGAATTTCAAATAGAACGTAACCAGAGGGTATATTAGGATTGAAAAGCAGAATACTAATCCCTAAAATTAGAAAATTGATCAACTGGGATATGCATCAGAGAGATTCATCAAAGCCTTGCAACAGCCTATCTCCATTTACTGTTTAGATACAGCTAATCTACATCATTAAATTGACCATTCAGCTACTGAAAATCTGCCATGTAGGTCCCGACTTTTCATAGAGGCTTTTAAATATGTATTCGGTAACTACAAAGTACTGAATATATTTTCAGTCTTTTTATACTAAGATTTACAACTAATGACCTTAAGCAATGTCATGCATGTAAAACAAAATTATGAGACCACCCTGGTTTGAGCAGCATTAAGGTATAGAATCATACTTCATTCTCATTCAAATTTAGTAGGATAGAACAAAAAAAATCCATAGTAATATAGCTAAACCTATTTCATAGTTTTACTTTGTAAAACATGCCTCTTCACTTGTATTTTGCTATTACAGGCTCAATATAAGTAGACAATTATCTAAGCTTAATGCCAAGAACGATAATGCATTGAGCACATGCAAAATCCTTGTGCAACATCAACTACAGCCCGCAGGGATAAAACATTTATCAGTTGCTCCTTAGAGCACTGGTGGCTCGAAAATTTGGCTGCCCATGCCGACATTTAGTGAAATCACGGTCGGAGCTGCTTTCAGAGCCCGCCGCAGCCAGGGCCGGTACCGGGCTGGCTGTGCTGGCAGCCGGCCCGGCCGGACCCGCACGCACCGCGGGCTTCTCTCGTCCCACCACTGCCGTGAAAGGAGTCCTTTCACTGAGCTGCAGCAGTTGGCACCGTGCCCCTTTCACGGCCCGAGCTACCCGGCATCTTGGATGTAACAAATTAGTACATTCTCAGAATAGTAATAAGTATGGACATGAAAACACCATTGTTTTTACTTGGAAATGAAGTAACTACGTTTTAGCTGGGTGACTTTTTCAGTTCAGCACCACAGGCAAAAATAAATCTTATAAAAAGAACGGACAATTACAGGAGAGACGAGACACAGGCTTTTGCTGTGGGTTCAGAAGTAAAAGAGCTGCTTCTCATAGTGCATGAAGATAAAAGTACTGTAAAATAAAATTTTGAACTACAGCTTGTTCCTTTGAAAAGGAATTTTTGCAGGGTTCTGATCTACAACTGATAGAGGGTTTTTTTTGCCTGTAAAAGACAGAACTGCTTAAGTAAGCTCTGTTAACATTGTAATGCAATATTTTACAAAATACATTAAAAACATTAAATATAGAGCAATGCAAGTACTGGACTTAAGCTAAGCATGGAATAATGATTGTGTAGTTTCCAATAGTAAAACACAAACTTAGGTAATGTGAAATTTATCTTTACCTGCAAAAAAATATTTCTAAAGTATTACACACCTGCAATTTTATCTGGGTGCTGCGATTATAATAAAAATGCATTTTCTCCTCAAGCTCTGCACATTTCATTACACATCAGATCTTATAAGAACAGTATCACAGAACACATTTTATAATGTAATTTTTAAACTGCTGATAAAAGTAAATTCACATCATTGTTCTCAGCACAGACGTCCTAGGCCAAGTTTTCTGAAAAGTGCAGATAATTAAAACTTTCCTGTATCATAGCCCAATAGAGTCACAGCTTTCTTGCCAAACTGTGATATGAAACATTAATAGGGATTTGAATAACAAGTGCATCCCTTACTGTGTAACTCCTTAGCAGCAGATAAGACTAAATTACTGTGAAGTGCTGACAAGTATGAAAGATTAAAACAAATATTTCTTGTAAATATGCTAAATATATTTCCATTTTTTGTCATGTTCAGCCTGTGAAGCAAAAAATCCAATCTATATCACGTATATTTCAAAAATACTGAGTTTGAGACAGTTTAAATAATTCAAGGTATTTTATGTATAAAATGTAACAATTTTACTAAACTTTCTGGTTCAAATGAGTCCAAGAATATCTCATTATAAATGGAGACAGTCCTGAAAAAGCAATCAAGCATGACTAAAAAGATCACTCTTTTACACAAAAAAATAGCCTTCTTATTTTACCCTTTGTTGGAAAGACATTTGGCCAGCCACAGGGGAAATACATAATCTACTTTTATATTCAAATAATATATTTCAAAATTCTATGCATACAAGGACCTTAAAACAATTCTGGGTGGAATATATAAGACATGGGTTTATGTGATCCTAATAACTGAATTGCTGACATGGGCTGACAATTACTTGGGGGGCTTTGTTTGTTTGTTTCTGGTACTCTAAAGCATGTGTACGAGTATTTTGTCTGTTATTTCTAATGTGACTTTGAAGGGAAATACCAATGGAGAAACACTGAAATAAAATATGCAGTGAGATCCTGGCTAGAAAAATAGAAGTGTTACCTCTAAGGAGCATGCATGTTTTCATGGAGATGATGATTATTACAGCTACCTTCATGCTGAAGCTGTTCTGATCAGAGCAGCATTCCACCACAAATGCTGCATGCAAAAAGTACATCTTTTTATCTAAAATACACAAACCTCATTCTTAGTGCATCCTTTTATTTTTTATGTTCATATAAGATACTCAGATAAAGAGTACTGATGGTGATTTGCTTTCAGAATCCAGAGGACTAATGTAACATCTTAATTTTTAAGGACACTAATGTGTCAGTGCTTCTGGAGGAAAATTGCTTTTCAAGGCAATGCTGCCAGGTAAGAGCCAAGGAGGAGAGATGCAATTGATGTTTTTCACTTTAAACAAGACGACTGTTATTCAGTGTCTCAATACCCAGGATTATGAAGATCAGAGTACTATACACCCCACAAGAGGAAAAGCTTAGAGCAATTATAGTTCCCTTCTAAGTACTGTAGCACTCACTGTAGGTTTTCAACAAATAAGCAGTCTACACACATTTTTTCGCTTCAGAACTGTGTGAGGTTCCTGCTCCTGAACCTCACAATTATAAAATGAAACAGGGAATTAAATTAATATAACATCACCGGTTCAGCCCTGAATTTTACCACTCATGAAGAGTTAAACTTTTCTCCTTTTAGCTGGATATGTTCCCCACTTATGCCTTTGCCGAGGAGCAGCGATGTTACAATATCAGGGCAAAGGACTGATGAGTGAAATGTCAGTATGACTTGCACTTTCAAGCTTCCTCTGGGCCCTTTCAGCTTATACAGCAGAGCAGGATGAATGTTTGTGCTAACTACACATTTCAGTACAAAGAGCCCATTTCAGGGCGAAAAAAAAATCTCATCCCATTTATGGCGACTGTGCACTTTACCAAATACAATTATAAATGGTTTATTCATTCATAGAGAAGAGCCTCTACAACTGTTGTGCAAATAACCTGCCCCTTTGCAGGGTTTGATGAGCCTGATCCAAAACCCAGTGAGGGCAAGGAAGAAACTTGCACTGACTTCATCTCTTGGGCTCCGGTCTCCTTCACTCTTAAAAACCAAGAACTGTGGGATCAAGTTGGTGATGTAGAGTTGTACAGAAAACCACTACTAAGGTTCAAACACCTGAGCTAGAGCTGCAAATGAAAGAATTATCTGGATTTACAGGTCAGCATGAAGCTGAATAAAAATAGCTCTTGGACATTTTGCAATTGGGTAGTAGTTTTAAAGTAGCACCTGCTGGCTTATGAAGACAACTTTGCATGGATCACACTTAAAAAAGTGCCTTTTAAAAAAATTCTTTTTCTTCCATGTATTTGACAAGCAGAAAACATTTCTCACAGAAGTTCCTAAAAAAGCAAACTGCTGTAGCTGCACGTCCATGGCAGTTAATAGCACAAGCAGCTAATTAATTGTGCACTTGTGAGTGTAACCTGCTATTCGTGGAAACTACACAAGAAATTGAGCACATACATGGTGCACACAAATACTTAATTGCCCAACGTGCTAAAAGTCTTATTCAAAGTTAAAAAATTGTCATATCTAACTATTGCTGTGAGTTTATAGACCCTCAGGACCTACAGATCCAATTACACCTCTCCCCTGGGAATGACATGCCCATAAGCCTAATTCATGGCAAGAGTCTACATTATTCCAGACACACGATATTGATGAGACAAGTTTTTATATAAATCTAGCAAAACAGATTTTATTATAATTAAACTATTCTGACATTTATGTCTTAAGGCTATTTGAAGACTAAAGAGGCATAAAAACTGATTTTTATTATAATAAAAGAAGACCTAGTTCAACCTGTGTTATCCAAAGGACTTGAGTTCAACCCAGGAGGTTTGATCCAGACAATATAATTTGCAACTCTAATTTTATTCCAAGGTTTATCCTAGTACTAAAGTCCTGATCTAAAATAGGACAATCTCATTAACATTGCTTTTAGCAATAAAGAATATGTGCAGACCTTCAAATTTGACATTAGATGTAATTGCTACAATGTTTGAACACCCTGTTTGCAGGGGTAGTATTAAAAGACATTTAATTTTGAACCTTTCTGATGTCCAAAGTTTGGCTTCCCATCATCCCAAGAAGTACCAGGGAAACAAGTACTAACTCCCCACTAAGAGCAGGAAGGAAAAAACAATCTTTCCACACAAAAAGAGAGCCTGCCTCAGTTCTAACTACCCTAAAGCATACTGAAATCTGTATCCTTATAAACAAAGTATAAAAAAAAAAATCTTGCAAAAAACCTCTAACATTTTTTGATTAATGCATCTGTTGCAAAAATATAATTTCTGTAATGTTATTATTGGCAATGTTATACTTTGCATATTGACTATCTATCTCACAGGTCTTGATCATTCAAGATTAGCAGGAACCAGATATAAACAGGAACTGGATATAAAACCCAGCTGGTCAAGATCCATGGAGGGACAAGAAGTGAGGCTGAAGAGGACACAGCTACCTTCCTTCAGGGTACGGTGTTCAGTTTTTATGAATAATGATACTTGATATGTTTTATGATAAAAAAAAAATTTTACCAGCTTGAACTGAAAAACTTCTTCACCCAGTGACCTCATGTCTCAGTATCTTTTCCTATTTTTGTGTTTAGACAGGAAACAGAAATGAACACAGCCTTTGGACAGAAACCCTGTCACACCTGCTGAGTCTCATGGACTGAACTCTTTGATTTGTCCCTGATGAACACTCTGTATTACAAATGAGGGTCTACATTTTGTCATGGACTGGGGTAAGGGTCATCTGCTGCTTCAGCATCCCGGGTGCTGGAGTTGGTCCTGTTAACCATCACTCTGCCATGGGGCTGCCTGGGCAGGTGAAAGCTCTGAGGGGTGTCAGCAGAGACCCAGCACAGGCCTTTTCTCCAAGAAGCTGCCCAGGAATGCAGGTCCCTGGATGTGCTCACACACCAGAGCTGGGCACAGCAAGGAGAGGCACCAAACCCAGCACTGTGCACGAGCAGCACATGGCTGAGGATCCCCTGGTCAGAGAGACAAACACCCAGAAGGGACCTGTCACACGATTCTGTGTGACCTCCCACATACTGAGACAGGGAAAGGTGGAGATCTGGGCTGCAAAGTTGAGATCTGAGAACTTTGTTTCTATTCTGTGATTAAAATATGCATCAGGCAACTGAAGATAGACACTAGAGATAACTCATCAAAAAAAGCTTTTAATACTGAAATTAAGTGATGAGGTTAAAGAGAAGGAATTATATAAAGTATGGAGAGGCAAGTTTCACTTGCTATATACAAATATAGCACCACATTCTACTGATACAAAGCTATGTCTATGCTTATGTGGCTTTATCTCGGCAATTCCTGACTAATCTGGTACCAGTCTTTTAATTTTCTCCATATTATAATGTTTCTTTTAATACCAGCAATGCTGGACAGAACTGAAATAAAGACGAGTCCCATACAGCCCTACCTGTGTGCCCACTTGTGTCTTTCCAAGCAGGTCTTGGCCTCCATGCCCAGTTCCCACAGACTCAGGGACTTGGATTTACAACTTTCCCCAGTTCCCAGTAAATTCCTCCTCCTGTTGCCTTGAAGGCATCACCGAATGCTGCTGCTCCTCCCCTGACACCTGACAGCCTCTGGGAAGCTGCAGGATTTTGGTTCTACAGTGGTGATCTCTGCTGTCCCCTCCTGCAATCTTTGGGATTTCTCACTCCTTGAGCCTGCAACTCACAAGGGAAATTGCTGCCCCCACATCCTTCCCATAGGACTCGCCTCACCCCATCCTCCGAAGACATCACAAAATTACAAAAAGAGGCAAAACTTTCAACATCCACTGTCACCTTAATACTTCATCCAACAGTAAAAGTGATCCACTAAAAATAATTAAAATCTACTAAATGTTTTAAATTCAGTTTCTCAACATATTTGGATTTTCCACCTTTAGAAAATTTTATTTAAAAAAAAGAAAACAAACCCAACAGTATGGCTACATTTAATTCTGAAAAAGCATTAAATATCCATGTACACATAAACTTTGGCTACAATCACTGAGTGAAAAATAAGTCATTTGCTCTGCTCACTTCTGAGGCATAGAGAAAGACGAAAATTGTGAAAAACAACCAAAACAAACAAATATAGACAAGTACTAGTCTTTCTTCAATCCATCCATCAGGGATGCAATTCCAAACTAAAATCACACACATTCCTGACAGAAGGCTAAGGAAACTGAGACCTGGATTCCCTGATTCACCAAACTGTGCTTGTCAGAGACATTTGTGGACAGAGCTTTAGGATCTCTGTTTGCAATTCCCATTGCTGGCAATGTCTGAGAGCAGTTCAGTTCCTTCCCTCCCTCGTACCTCATAGTTCAGAGCAGCCTCGTGATGACTCATTATCCACAGTCCTAACAAAAAATGCACCAAACACAACCCAAACATTGCTCTTTAATTCTGTGCTTGAACAAATCTCACATTTGTAGCAATGAAACATCAGAAGGAATACCATAATCTTTTCCTCTCTTACTTTGGTATATGCAATAATGCAAAGGGGTTCAATATCATGCCACTGCCACCAGCTTTAGGTCATGTTAATTCCTCTCTCCAATTTCAGAAAATCACTCTCCAGTCCCAAGCATTGCATAGGGTTAGAGAAGGTCTAAGTATCTGCTTATCATCTTGCATGTCCCTTCAAGTAAAATGACTCTGCAATTGGATTTGCCTTTTGTATTTTATAGTAGGTTATTTGGACATTCTCAGCATTCTGCCTAATTTATAAAGCCAAAACGCCTGCAAAATATGTCTGCTATATATACTGACACAATGTTTGATGTGCTTCTACTCCAGAGAAGAAAAGCATTGGTTTTCAAAAATGTTATTTGTACTGTTGAGTGGTCAGCAAGACTTCAGGCCAAGGCAGACAGATTTGAAAAATGTATTTGCAAGGGGAAGTGCTTTTGGTTATCACTGTTGTGAAGTTTTCCTAAGACAAAATCTGCAGACAGATACTCTGTAGTGCAGATACACGTTATTAGTTTTTGCTCAAGGACAGCACAAAAAACCTGTCATGTAGAAGCTAGGTTTTTTATTTAATTTTTTAGGGTAAATAGTCACACACAGGGTAGCTTAACTCTCTATTCCTCTATTAGGTGCATATGAGGCCAAATTTCCTACAAAAACCTAAGGAAATATTAGTAACACTTTTCTGGGTTTGTAATTGCAGGCAATATTGCGATAAATTGACTTAGAGTGTGAATACTCCTCTTTTAAAAGACCAAGCTCACTCACATTGTGCTGCCTGTGCTGACTCATCCAGTTGACTTGGCATATTCTCCATATCAGCCTCATATCTTTTTAAAAATAAACAAAACAAAAATTAATGGGGGATCCTCTAGGTAGTGAGTGGTTACATACACTGCCTTCTAGCAATAACTCCACGTACTTTTTCCATGTCTTTCATAGAAGAATCTCAGAGCAACAGATTACAATTACACCTCATCCTTCCTAAGAAGCAGAGAAATTGGAGCAGCAGATGCTCCGCAACCTTGGGAAAAAAATCTTTGCAGGTTACTTACAGAAAGCAGGGATAAAACATAAGGTTTGACCCTCTCTCTCCTTTTCTAAGAGTACAGCTACAGAGCCTTCTAATGAAGGAAGAAGGAACGTTTCTCACAAATTTAGGATTTCTTCAGATATTAGTGTTAGTTGGGAAAATCTTATTTCTTAACCCTTACATTATGGATAATTAATTCCTCTTTTCCTCCTCCCTAATTTTCCATCAGCACCACCCTTTTAGTAACAGATAATTCTGTGCCTTTCTTCTTTTGACTACCATTGCTGCAATGCTGAAGAGAATGAGTGAGGGGAGGAGTAAAGTAGAGAGTCAGGAATGAAAAGGGAGGGTTTGCATGGGGGGAGAAAGAGATGAAGAACAAGCAGAGGTCAAAGCAAAGAAGAATGAAAACAGGAAAAAACAAAGAATAAGAAAGCAAGAGAAACAGAGAACAGCCTTACAAACTTCTGGGAGACTTGGAAATGTCCTGGAAAGGTGACTCAAATGTCCCTCAGTCTTTCTGTTACACATCACACCACGTATCCTCCACACCACCTATCCCCAGCAGGCCCAAAGAGCTTCAGGATGGGAGTATTTTGCCTCTGGGACTCTAATAAAAAACCCTGGACAGGATCTAGCACAGCTGAGCTCCAGCCATAATTTCAGATCTCTGGATACAGTAAAGTATGAACATACAATATTTATCTTCCCATATCCTTACAAACATTAATGAAAATATGAGCAGTCCTGCCTGAGTGCTCTGGGTGAAAAAGGACCAGTGATATTTTTAAGAGAGCAGTGGCCAAGAGTTCTGCTTGTATTCAACTCCTCTGTGAATTTTTTCTGTCCCAGATGCAGCCTGGACCACTCTTGTCTGGTGGAAGTTACTAGAGGCACTCTGCAAAGATTACACTATTTTTGTTTCTTAGATCAAATGAAATAAAGGCCCAAGCATCCTCATAACCAAGGAAAAAAAAGTTGTCTAGCTGATATAAGTTTCTAAGAAACTAGAGGAAGAAAAGGGGTGGATTTGTGCTCAGAGAAACAGCAAGGACTAAGCCTTTTTTTTCCTATTATTGGGTTTTCCACTCCCTGACTGAAGCATTAAGAAAAATATTACAAGAGTGTCAGGCAATTTTCAGTCTTATGCAAATGGACAAAAATCCCATCCAGCCAACAGCTCTACAGTTTATTCTAATTAAAAAACTAAATTTAATGCCTGATTTTCTGGCCATCTTGTGAAGTTGAACACCTCTGAATATGGGGCAATGAATAACTCTTATCCAGCGTGCAAGATCAATGGGCATTGAAAAAAAAATCCTTTCTTATTCCACTCTGATAAAAGTGGAGATAACACTAGATGGTATGAATCAAGGATTGTATGTTCATGAAATAACAACATGTAGTACTGATGCCTTCATTCCTGACAGCTTGAGCTATGTGTGTCTTTGCTCTGATCCAGTACAGCCATTCTTCTGCTTTATCCTTTGGAGATTTGTCTAAAAAAATATCCCTGTGGACAGAGATGATTTCTATAATACTGGATTGATCATTCCTTTCTGGTTTTAAAGTGGCATAGACAAATAGGGGGTTTGGAACTCTTCCTCAAAGAGGTTCAGAAGTATGTGTTAGTGACACACATTTTGATTTTGTCCATGCTCTGCACCAGGCTCATTGTAAAGGACTGCCATATGTGTTCAAGGCTATTCAGGATAGAACTTGGCATGTTAGAAATCAAAGTCCCAGGCCTCTGGAGAACAGAGCCAGGCTCCCAGGTGGAGATGCTCATAGATCACACCTTCTGTGGATCAGCACGGAAGCAGTGTGAAGCTCAAACTGATCAGTCACCCCTGTATGCCTGTAATCCTGTTTTAAAAAGGAAATTTAAAAGCCCTCACATTTTAGAAGGATCACATCCCTTCCAACCCTAACTATTCTGTGATTCTATTCAAAGGTCAGAATATAATGTTTTGGGTAAGGTGCATGTTCAGCAGATATAGATTAAAATGTTTATGTAACTAAAGAGATAAAATGATCCTACCATTCCTCTCTTCAATTTTCCAGAATGCTCTATCCAGCTTCCCAGGTCTGGCCTCATTCTGACTTATCAACAAGCTCCTTTACAGTGGTTATATTTTGCACTGTTCAATGCAGGGTATTTCTTGTCAGCAAAAAACAATCTATCCTTAAACTACCAAGGAAATTTGTACCCTGTGGCATGATCCTGAGCCTTTTCTCTTTTGATCCCTGAACAGTCCAACCTTTTGTCTCACCATCTTTATGAAACACCTGTTTTCAGTGCTCGCTCTTCCCAGCTGAGAGGAACCCACAGCAAGCAGAAAATCTCCTCACTCTCTGTGCCCAGGAGGAATAAATACAGGTTTAAAATTCCTGGCCAGTCTGCCTTGCTTCAGCACAGGATGTCCCATTAACCAGACAGCTCCCAGTCCACAAAACTCAACACACACGTAATTATGTCTTTGCATGTCAGACCTGACTAACATCTCATTCAAAGTACTGTAAACCAAACAGCAAATTACAAAATAAATATAATGAAGCTAAACGAATGCCTAACCAATTTTTTTTTGTTCTTTTCGAAACTCTTCTAAGTCCAAATCTATTCCTGAACAATCAAAAGACTTACTTTTAAAAGCAAGTCAATAGCTTTTTTTTACTGTTTCAGAAACAAAGTTATACGTAAAAAAAATAAAATCACAGCGCTTAAAAAATAGAAGTCATACTTATGTTTTTTTTTTTCCTTTGGAAAAGGGAATTAAACTATTAAAGGACACCTTGTTAAGTAATTATATAGCAACATCACTGTGCAATTAAATAGCCATCAGTCCCTGCAGCTGAGAAATTTCAGGTAATTATTCAAAGATAATTTAATAGGAGAATTACTGTATTCAAGAAAGCATTAGCTAGTAATCTACCTCAATTAAAGCAGCCAATTAATTTCAGCACCTTGATAATAGTTGCCTTCTGCAAAACTATCCTCCCCTACACACACACAAATCCCAAATTTCAAAATAATGATACAAAAAGTGAATTTGGTGCATTTTAGCTTCCATAGATAACAATTCACTCCTAGAGAATTTAGAATGTTTGTACATATTATGTTATCAGTGTGTATTACTCCTACTGGCTTAATGTTCAACTTCAGTTTTACTGTGACTGTGGATGTACCTGTGTGTTTTTAAGATGAGTTAGAATGGTGAGGGGTATGGAGGAAACCTGCACAAAAGCAATAAATATTTGTATGGACCTACCAAAACGGAACACAAAAAAGCTGCATAATGACTGAAAATGCATCTCATTGTGATGAAATGCCTTCAGGGAGTGATGAGCCTCTCACAGTTCATAGCTGGGTGTTAGTGTACACAAAGTGCAGACAGAAGTCATTAATCACACACAAACAGATTTTTTGCAGAAACAAAAATCTGCACGTGCCACACAGCACTTGGTTACACAGCAAAATATTTTTTCAAGGTCAGTACACACTGACAGTTCTCTGCTATGATGATATCAATAACTTGAACATCCTGCAACTTCATGCTTAAGAGTTTGGATTCCTTGAACAGAGACGTCAGCAAAAATACTGGACACAAGGAGGACACACAGAATTTTCAGAAAGGCACAAAGGGCAGTTTGGCATCCAGCACTTACACAGATTCAGTGGTTGCTGAGGTCCTAGATTCCTCACACTTCTTTAAAAATCAAAATGTGTAACACTCAGGGATCAGATCCTTTTAAAAATATCCTGTCATGCAGATATTCACTGGTTTAATTATCATTTTCTGTCTCAACAAGAGCTTATTATGCTTTTCCTCACTTCCTATTTAATTTGTCTTTAAATAGAAAATAAATTGTGGTTGTAAATAAAAGAACATCTATGTGATTCAGATTTTCATATATTTTTCATATATCCTGCGGGTTCTCTTGCTTCCCCTGAAATCATGGTGTTGGTGGTAGACTGAATAAGTGTCCTTTTATCTAAGGGTTGATAATATGCATACACAAATGCAAACCTCAATCCTGGCAAGCCTGAATTTGGATTCATTTAAGAAAAATACAGAACTGCGTAGATGTTCAGTGAATTCATCCACTCTCTAACAGGAGAAAGAAACACAAATGTAAAACCCTCCAAACACCACATTTGGAATAACCTGAATATCTCAGAGCTATTGATCACTAATAGAAATTTGTGACAAACGTACAGTAAAGCTCTTGTTGAAGTCAGTGTTTGTGGTCCGTAGAGCTGTTACTTATTAAATAGCTGAAAGTCACATAGACTCTTTCAGACTGGGGACTCTGCCCCAAGTCTTTGTTTTGCTCCAGTGTTTATTTCAACAGGTTTTCAGTGTTTCCCTTACTGACTCATCAGTGGTAAGTTTCCATTTAATTCAGGAGTACTCAGCATTACCTTATGCATTATCACTGCCCCAGAATTTAGAGAGGTACTCAATAAGTCCTTGCCCATTGCGCAACTATTTTTAGCCCATCTTAAACATTAATATTTTTCTATGAAATAATCATTGCAAAAAATTAACTGAGCTACTTCAAATGGTACCAAAATTTCCTCAAACTCATGACAGATTTGAATGTATTTAATATATCCCTAAATTTTACTTGTAATAATCAGATTTCAGCTCTTTGTTACCTCAGTGTATCGTTTCTTCTTAAGGCAACAGAGAAAGAAAAAACCCAAAAAACAACACACCACCAAAACCCAAACCACAGAGACATCCTTTATATATATATATCTCTATCTCAAAATCTGTGTGTTATTCTCCACAGTGATATTCAACAAGGTACTTCTATCTGTCTTAAATCACATTGATTAAAATGGGATTAATCATATATCTAAAGCCAGACTCATCCTTAAGTATCTTGCCTTAGAGGAAAACAAAGACAGGTATTTCACTGACCACTGGTTTTCTCACCTCCTCATCTAGTGACAGATACAAGAGGCCGTATTAGGCACCATTGGTGCAGGCTCTTAAGCCTTTGCAGGTGGTTGTGATCCCTGTGATGGAAAAAATCTAATTTTTCTTCACTGTTGTAAAGAGGGCTGAGAAAGGATATAGCACCGCAGAGATTAGGCAGGAGCCCTAAAAGGCTCCCAGTGCAGTCTGCAGTAGTGATGAGCTGAACAGCAGGTAACTGGGGACCCCCATCCCCTTTTTCTCTTTCTCATGCAACATACAACGATATTTCATACCAAGCTGAACAAATAGACACAAAAAATACCATATATTGATAGGATTAGAATCAGAACGTAACAGGAAGCTGTATCGTAAATTATAGAACCAGAATAAGCAATTGACAATATTTACCATTGAGAGCTACAATTCTCTTGGCATCCAGAGTCAAATTATATGTGTATTAATCCCCCAATCACAAATTTACTCCCTGAACAATATAATCCAAGTGATGAGAGAAAGTAGAGATTCATCCAAAATAACCACAAGATACCTAAAGGATTTAATTTGCTCCATCACAGTGCCACTTGCTGTTCTAATTATCATTTCATCTGGAGTTACCTGTAATTTTCTTTTAGTGCCAAAAAAATTGTACATTTTGTTTTCTTAACATTTAGTAGGAGTCTGCTATTAATCAGTCATTTTTCAACATTTAGAAAATAGTTCCAGGGATTTAGTACACATTTTATTAATGGACCATCCATGAGAGAATTATCTGCATAAAAGAGTCAGTAATTGATTAATAAAATATTAAATAATTTTAGTGTTAATAGGGGCCCCCTGAGAAGCTTCTTCATCATCAATCAACAGGCCAAATTCACAGACTCAATTAAGCACTCTGATAAATTGGAATCACTGAGATTCTTCTTTAGGACTGTATATTATTTTCCTACCTGTTTTGCATGAGGAAAGAGGGGAAAAGTAAGCTGAACCAGACATACACTGAGGTTTATGACTGTTAAGCAAATTTGGTTTAACCAGGATTTTACACCTGGAATTTGACTTCTGCAACTACTTCTAGAAGGAAAGAAAAAGGACATGTTCCCCTTAATATGACAGAAAGCAAAGGTGAGGATTTAAACCAAATAAAGATGCCACCCAACACTGTGGTTTTCAAGTAGAAAACAACTCAGAGCTATAAGCTCAAAGGTTGAAACACATCCTCTAAACATCCTGCTTTTGCCTAAAAGCTCCCACAGGAAGGTTTCTCCTTCGTTTAAGCTGGCATTTGGAGAGATGGATGGATGGAGGGGCAGCAGGTGGCCCACAGAAGGACAGAACACACCCTCGTTGTGCAGCAGCAGGTTCTGGTCCTCCTGCACAAGTGGGGTTCAGCAAGGGCTTCACACAGAACCCTTCCAAGCCACGATGGTCCTTCACATGCAAACCACCACCATCACCTGCCATTTCACACCCCCAAGGAGCAAACCCTACAGGATGGACTTCTCTTGCAGTTGAGATTCAGAGCTTGGCACAAGTCACTTGGACAAGAGCCCAGCAGACAAAGGACAACATCCTTGAGGCAAAAGGAGGAAGACGGGAGGGCTTAAAAATGCCGCAGTTTTACAAGAGGAAAAGACAAGTATTGGGTCTGATCCACATCCTCTGGTGTGACTCAGGTAAAAGCTTATCCAACTTGGCATCCTCTCAGAGGGTAACCAGAAGCTTAGGTGCCCTATATAAAACCTGCAGTGTTGTTTCCCCAAAAACCTTTCAGCATTTCTCCACTTGACATCTCCCCACTCTCTGTTGGAGGAGGAGTATTCTCCACATCAATGCTTATGAATATACAAGCAAACAGTCAGAAAGCATAAAAAAAATATCAAAACAGCAAAAAAAAAAAATCTTCAGTGAGTATAACGTACAGTACAGCATGCAAGCACAGCAAATTGAAAATTAATTGCAGAAATTATTCACAGAATTGTTCCAATAGATTTAAGAAACTCATAGACTGCTTGCAATTAAAGGTGCATAAAAAGGGTGTTAATGAGTAAACCAGCTACTATAAACACCATCATCTTTGCTGGAAAAGTTTAAAATAGCTCTCAAACATTTTCCAAACTGTAATTTGGAGAGCTAAGCACGTTTATGATTAGAAAACAGATTTCTCTAATATGGTAGTGAGGGGAGTAAAACATAACCAAAAGGAGAATAGTCCATATCGAGAGGTATTGTCAGGAACTGTAAGTCTTCGTGGCAGCAGTCACCTGTATGTGATCATGAACCCTTCTGCACCTTTGATCCTCCCCTTTAGAAAAAAACCCAATCTAAACTCCTTTTTCAGAAAATTAGAAGTCCAGATTAAAACTGCCCCTGAATCTGGGGGATACAGGGAGCCCACCATAAGTAAGGATGTGACTGATGGCTCCTGCTCACTCCATGGGAGATAGTGACACCTAATGCAGGTCCCCAAACCTAAATCCTACACAGGAAAAGTACAAAGTACACATTTTTAAAGATCTTACCTGAATACTGATTCACCCCAGAATGGTGGAGGGATTTTATGGCAACAGCACTTGTGAATCTAAGAACTACTGAAGACAAAACAAACATCTCTGCCTCCCTGCTGTCAGTCAGGCACGCCAAAATGAGTAACATAAACATCCCCATTAGAGGAAACAAATTTTTGTATATTTATGTTATTTTTGTATATTGATGTTATTACTGTTACTGTCACCAGGAGAAGTTAGTCATTCAGTAAGAAAATCAAATCCATTACATTCAGTCACCATAGAATTATAAAATGAGTAAAATTCAACTTAAAACAATTACTCTAGGAAAAATTATTTTCTGTTGAGATTAGTTGACAATCATCTTAATGTCTTATTAAATAAATAATATTCCATGGTAAGAAGAAATGGGAATCCATCCATTTTATAAGCTACTGTCTCTGTGGATCTTGGACTGCTGTTTTTAAGAAACATTGAACAGAAATGAACAACAGAAAATGCTTTGCCAAGTTATCAAAAACACTTACATTAAAAAGCCCTATAAAATCTAATCCTGACATCAGTAGGTTACAACTTTGCATGTCCCCAGGGCACTAAAATAATACTCTTTAGAACAGCAGGTGGACTATTTTAGACTTCAGCTTTCTAGTTCTAACAAGGCTTTTTAATTTTTTTTTTTTTTTCCTGGGAATTAAGGATGCTAATCACAATCTCCAAATGTGCATTGCTGGGTCGTAAAAATATTAGACCACAAACTGACATGGCAGCAATGTATTATGCTGCTGTGAAGGAGTCCTAAATAGGAGAAAAACTCAAGATTCCAGGCTTGCCATCACAAAGGTCAACATAATTGGCCACATACAGCAAAATCAACCCCCATGTCTTCCCCTAGCCAAGGCGACTGCTGAGGAAGCCCTGTCTTCCTACTGGGATAAATGAAGCCTAAAGCAGGAGGAGCTGGAGGTTTGGAAATTTTAAAAGCAAAAATGTAAGAAACTCTAAGGATGACATTAAAATTTATCCTTAAAGATATTTTGTGATGAGTTAAAGGCATTTGGTCTTAATTTTTAAGTGTTAATTATTCCACGTTTGATGTTATTTTTCAGTATTGATGTCTAAAAATTATAATGCATTAGTGAGTAAAATATTTAATAATATTACTACACGTTTCAGTAAATACTTATTTTCCTCTTTAAATATATACTCTCCCTTTTAATATTATAGAGAGCAAAGGTATTTAAATAATCCTTATCCTCTTAGGCGTTAGCTCCACGTGTTGATTCCATGGAGCTCCAGTAGGGTGCTGCATATGCTGTGGATAACTTCTTCCACATGGAAGAAACTTATCCCACCCGGATCTCAGCTGAAGTTTAGCCCTGTTAAGTTCAAGGTTTTGTGGCATCCCATCCTTACTCAGGGTCTTCACAGGAGATATCAGCTTTATTTTGGTGATGAGATTATTTGTGGCAATGACATAACATTTACACCTGTAATTCCAAGAAAATAGACCTCACGATCTTTACAATTCTGTACCACTTAAGTTCTTAATTATTATTTCCAATGTAGGTAATGATAGATATTAATTAAAAAAGGTTTTAAACTGCTCACCATTTATAGATTTATGAATATACAAAAAATAAAAGTCAAGGTAAAACATCTCACTAGCAAAACACAAAACAGTAAAAAACGCCTTTCCTGTCAGACTGACTTCAGAAAAATCAAAATTTTAATTAAATTCCAGGGAATACAAAGCAAAACAAAAAAGGCAGCAAGGACAGAAAATAAATGTCTGAAAACTAAGAGAGGAAAAAACCAAATGAGAATAAAGGAACTTAAATTTTTGAGCAAGTTCACTAGGTGGCTCAAAACTCGTCCAAATGAAAAATACATACTCAAATTACAGTAACCTTAAAAAATCCCAACAACAAGAACAAAAAATACCCAAACACCACACAGACAAAAATACTGAAAGCTGCTATCAATAGTTTGTTTGCAAAGCTAAAAGCTTGCAAGTTAAATGACAGAATTTTCCTAAAGTAGCAGCTTAAGTTCCAGAAAATGCAATAAGAAACTGTCCCTCAAATATACCATGACTAAGTCTACCACACAGGTAATATGGACTATCTGCCAAAGAGCAAATCATTCCACTCTGGCTTAAATTGTCTTCAAATTGATCACTGAATCTACTTCTGATGAAACCACACCCAAATACTGTCAAAATATTAAGCAAATTTTTGGAGACTTATGTCAGTATTTAAACTAGAAAGAATCTATACAAAGGTGCATATTTTCCCAGTGCTGACAATACCACCATTGTACAGGAACTGTGAGCGTGGGGGAGCTCGAAGCACCACTGTAATACCAACATTCTGGTGAACCACTCCAATACAGACAAGAAAGTAAGGAAAGCACTTTAACCTCTATGGAGGAGGCATTTGCTGATTGATTTCTGTGTTAAACTGAATTATTTAAAAATGGATTGGACAAGCAGACTGTTTGCTAGAGCAAAATGAACCAGAATGCTAATAGAGGGTATTTACATGCATATACAGATATACATTGTCTTTATATGCATTTGTATATACCCACCCTAATACAAAATACATCTTTAATTAATACAGCAACCAGCCTTCTGAGAACTACTGTCCACTAACAGAGTCCATTGCTGCCTGACTGTGTTGTGCAACACCCCTAGCCAGCGACTTGGACTACTGAATGAAACAGTTACACTAAAAGTGTATAAACTAAATGACAGCTCATTGACTAATACACAACTGCACTAATGAAGATGTGCTTTGATTATGAATTAATATGCTCATGGGTCATCTCAGATCCCCCCCCTGTTTGGTATCCTAAGCAGCAGACGTACTGGAAATTTGGTGGAATCAGACACAGCATGGTCGTGCAGGTCATCTCTAGGCCTTCAAGAACGCTTTCTGCAGAATTCCCCGGAAGTGTTTTGCTGCAGCTCTGGGACAAGAGGTGCTCGGGTACAAACTGTCTCCAGCTGCAGGTTGGCTGTGTTGGATAGGGAGCACAACACACACAGTCAAAATACAAACCAATAGGGAAGTCAATTGCTGGGCTGTACTTAACGTATTTCTTTCTCACTGCACTTTAGATTTGTTGCATCACCAGTTAATTAAGGTAAGCATTTAGGTGTAATGAGTTTGTGTTCTCTTGCTGTTGCAGTTTAACCCCACACAGCAGCTGAGCACCATACAGCCACTCACACCCCTTTCTTGGTAGGATGGGGGAGAGAATTGGAAGTGAGAAAACTCGTGAGTTGAGATAAAAGCAGTATAATGAATTAAAAAAGAAACCATCATCATCATCCATCATTATTTATTATTACTGATAGCAATGAAAAGGGTGGGAAATAAAGAGAAATAAAAATAAAACCCAAAAAAACCAAGTGATGGAAAAGGAAACAATTGGTCACCACCACCTGATTGATGCCCAGCTTGCCACTCAGCAGCAGGCCCCCTGCCAACCTCCCCTCTAGTTTTACTGCTGAGGATGATGCCACATGGGCTGGGGTGTCCCTTGGGTCAGTTGGGATCAGCTGTCCTGGCTGTGTTGCCTCCCAAACTCTTGTGCACCCCAAGCCTGCTTGCTGGTGCGATGGGGTGAGCAACAGGAAAAGCCTTGGCTATACTCACACCCTGCTCAGCCGTAATTAAAACACCCCTGGATCATTAACACTGTTTCCAGCACAAATCCAAAACTCAATCCCACACCAGCTTCCAGGAAGAAAATTAACTCTAGCCCGGCCATAACCATCACAGTTGCCTGGTGCAGTCTCAAGCGAGAAATCACAGTCACAAGTTTCAAGTCAGAAGCTTGTAGGATCAAACGTTCACTAATCCTTGAGAACTACATCTTGAGATTTTCCTGTGGATTCTTCAGGAGTCTAAAGAGACTGATGAGAATGGAGGGAAACAGGCAGCAACAAAACCCATAAAAAGCATAAAACACCTTTAACATAACAAAATTATACAAAAGACTAAACAAAGACTAAAGAAGTTGACTATCAAACTCAACCTTGCCAATGAAAAAGCACGTTCCACGCCTTCTTTAGAGTAGAGGCTGGATTCATAATTTGTCCAAAAATGATACATTTGAGGCACACCAGTGAAGACTTATCTGGGACTTTCTTCTGAGTCACCTTAGGTCACATCATCAGATTTTGTTTAACCTAGGCCAACATTCTTGCTGTCTGTAGCCTGTGTCAATGGCAAGAAGAAATCCCACTTTACTGTGAACAGAATATTTGAGAAACAAATTTTTTCTTAAAATGTCCATGGTTCAATAAATGAATCCTCCAACAAAGATAAGATTTGCTTTTATTGTGTATAGGCAAACTCAAAAAGAAAGCTTAATCCTAAACAACATATATGTTCAACTTGGAGATTAGTCTTTGACAGGTATCAGAGACTTTTAAAATAAAATAAGCAAAATTAAAGATCCAGTTGTACTGCAAATATTTTGACCTTGCATGGGCCACCAGATTCCAGGTTCATGAACACAGCAGTACCTCTTGAAGTCTCTCACATCCCATGCCTTTGAAATCAAATGCTGATTCTCTGCTTTGAGCTTAGTAAAGCAGCAGTGGTGAAAATAACCATTCCCAAAGGGAAAATCCATGAATGATCTCTCCAGAAGACGAAGGATCTCGTACAGCTGGATATGAAGTGTTGTCAACAGTAACTACAACTATGAACACCAGCAGCAAAGCCCTAACCCAGCTCTGCCTTAGGTAGATACATGAGAAACAAGAAAACATCCTAAGGAGCTTATTTTCTCCCCCAACACATTCAAACAGAAAGATCTCTGACAAATTAAATCATTCATTAATTATGAGTAAGAGTGGTCACTTGATGTAAGAACATGGTGAATTCCCCAGCCTTGACGGGGCAACGCAGCTGCCAGGGCGTAAAGGCAGCGAGATACAAAATGCCATTTAAACAGGCAATGAGGGGCTTTGAGGATGTTGCTACAGGCTGGCTTTAACCACAGCACTCCTGTTGGCATAAAAGCCCTGCACCAGCCATGCAGATGACAAGTCCCTTTCTGCACACCTTTGGAGAGTTATCTGTTTATAAAAGCCTCACCTACAAGAGGCTGAAGGAAACACGTGGCATAGAAAGCTTATGAAAAGTAGGGAGGGAGAGGGAATAAGGAAAGCAATGGAATAAAATCAAGATCCCCACTCATCTTACATGCTAAAGAAATAATGTCTTTTCTAAATTACGTGCAGACTTGTTTCCATTTTCATATTCTTTACCGGGGTTTTTTTTTGGAAGCTACAGAAAATGAGCATAAGAGACAAAAAGTACTTCGCCCTGCAGGAATACAAAAATTGTAAAAGCACAGGCAGCACTACAGAGGAGCAGTGCCATTCACTCACAAAGAATTTTGTGCATGTAGATGGCTGATTAATTGCTGGCCTGCCTAGACGAAGCTGCAACGAGCCAGATACTGTCAGCATGCCATCTGTTACCATGGAAATGCACAATGTTCCTGTTTCTGACAAACCCTTGAATACTGGATAGATTGTGCCATATGTAAATAAGGCAAATTAGTTTTCCTATATCTTCCAGACAAGGTTAGACTAAAAGAAAATATATCTGTTTATATACTGTAACCTCCAAGATGAGAACTAGGCAAAGCTTCCTTCTTTTTTTTTTCATAAAAATCTCATTCAATTTGTTGTTAGAACTGAAACAGTGTGGACCAGCAGTAAGCAGCATAAAATTAATTCCCAACCAGCAATGTTTACAAAAGCAGTACCTAAAAATACGCGTATTCTGTATGCATGCTACATTCACCACGATTGTTGGGGTTTTATTTTCAATTTTTTTCGTGTCTCCCCAATTGAGACAATGTTATTGAAACAATACTTAGAAATAAACAGGGAACTTTCTCATTCATACAGTGGTATTTGGTGTAGTTTGGATCATTTAACCAGAATGCCTTTTCTTCTTTTTTTTTGTTGAGTGGTTCTACAGATTTTAAACATGGAAAAATTTATTTACTCACTTGATTAATAGTAGCTCATTGGTAGCTGAGACACATTAGCTGAGCTCCACTAAAGTCAAAGGAACTGTAGTAGTTTGCACATGCTCCAGGTCTAGTGATAAGAGTTTTACAAACTGAAGCTTAATCAGTTACTCCAGAAATTGTATTATTGTGTCCTGAAAATTAAAAGATTTGGTACTTAACTCTTTGATTAATGCCTTGATTTTACAACTGTACACCAAACTAAAAGCAAAGAGTTGAAAACCAGCAGGAAGTGAGTTCAGCACACTCACTGGGAGCACAACAGCCCGTTTAGGGTGGCTGTGAGGATTAGGACATTCTCTGTTACCTGTATAGATCATCTTTGAACTCTGCAACACTCACCTGACTCACTGTGGCTTTGTGCTGAGACACATCTATTCCCAGAAGGGTAAGGTTGGGATAACTATAATCTCCTGCAGTATAAGGCTTCTGGAATTGAATTAAATTAACACCATCCATTCTCCCTCTTGCCAGTTAGCTGTGTAAAGCAAGTTGATAAAAAGGAGCATGTCCACAGCATTCCCCCCAAGAATACATATCCCCTGGGATATATTGCAGCCCTCCTGAACCATTAAATAAATGCAAGTCAGAATTGTTTTAAGACAGTGGAGAAGTCTGCAGAGGTTTTAAGTCTGGAGTAGCACCACGATGTGCCTTAAGGCACTTTCATTCATGGACTTATATTGTTACTCAGATTTTCTGCTTTCACTATACACCTTTACAGGGTAACGTGACATTCTGATCCTGTCTAAATTAGGGTAGAGAAACGGCAGAGGTCCCACAATTTTTAACTTGCTGCATTGTACATGCAGGCTTTAGGGGTTCTTCACCCCCCTTGTCAAATTCCTTGCGTGGCTTTCAGCATGGACACTGATAAATGGAATAACGATAGCTGAGCAAAACGAACAGGCAGCTGTATATCAATATTTCCCTGATGTGAGAATTAATCAGTAGCTCCAGTAACAATAAGGTTATCATGTTCATGTTACATGCATTGTGCATTTTAATATATTCTTTATAGAGTCCTTTTGTTGCTGTGCAACTTTGCACTGCTATGAAATATTACTTCTAAAAACCAAGCAACTACCTATCAATCTCCAATATAAATTTGCTCAGAACATAACAATCAAGTTTGAACAAACACACTTTATTCCACACAGTGCCACAGAACCTGAGTCCCTAACAGTCCAGAACTTCACCAGAGCAAAACTTGTTAAATCAAAGTATGGCCTAAAAATAAGAAAAGCTTACATAAAACATACTCTAGAAGTTAACAAGCCCCATTTTTGCAGAATAAAATTAAGATTCATCACTCTTCACAATAGCATTAGTGGGATCTGTGCCAGTTGATTCTCTGACATTGGCTTCTTCCCACAGCAGCATCAATGCCTTGGAATTCTGCCCTTCTCTTCCTCCCTGGGTGTTTTGAATGGAAGAACATATAGGGGACGTGATGCTCATCAATTTAAACGATGCTGCCTGCCCAAGTACAAGAATGAAATTCAGAATTTGAAGAAAGGAAGATTGATAGGAAGTATGAACACGTAGAATAATTTTGGAAAAAAAAAAATAGTTCCAGGTAAATAATATTATTCCTTCTTTGAATGGCTTCTAAGCAGTCCTACTTATGAAACAGTGTGAAAGCATTCCATGATAGTTTCTCATCTAAGCAAACCGACAATGGCACGGCATTGAATCAGCAAGCAGAGTTCTGGTTTGCCAAACTGAGCAGCTGAATGAGGTACTACATGCTAGTGTTTTGTCAATATGAGAGCAGTGTTCAAATCTTGGAGAAAACTCAGTAAGAATGAGTCTAGGTCACACCATGTAGGTCACCTTTGCCCTGTGAAGTATGATTTGGTGCTGAAACAGAAGAGAAATATTAATTAACACTTCTTTATCTAGTCCATCCAACTTCACTGTAATCTAGCTATTTGAGAAACACATAGGAAAACTGACTTTCAAAACTCTGACCTTATTTACTTAATTTTGTAAGATTTTACAATACTTGTGCCATGACAATTTACTTTGTTTAATATGAATGAAGTCTGGAAATCACAATCAGAACACTGATTTTAAAAAGTCAGTTATAGACTTAGACAATTATTTAGCATTTAGCTTTTGGGAATTCATCGAGCATAGATTGCCAGAATTTATCCTGACACATTCCATTTCTCCTGAATTAGCAAGTGCTTCTGATTGATTCTATCAGATTAATTAACTAAAGGGGCTGGATGAAGATCTGACATTTTTCCTCAGGCAGCAGGAGACAGTCAGGTTGGGAGAGTATAATCAGCATATCCCTGGTCTGCCAAGTCTCACTCATCCTCCCAATGATCAGTAGATCCTCCTCTACCAGTCCTTTCCACAGGAGCGCACTTAAAACCAAGTTCATGGAATGAACCTTATTTCCCAGCAACATCCCTGGTTGCAGGAGGTTTGGGTCTCACTCTGGCTAAAGAAGTAATAAGACAAGTGCATTAAATTATTGAATCTCAGTGAGACTAAATAAGGTCATGAATCACCAGAAGATCAATTTTCTCTCTTGTGACTGTAATATTTTAGGTTTCCTCTAATAACATCTGCTGGAATAAAGACAAATTCTTGTCAATAGAGCTCTGGGATATTCCCTGCATGTAAAGAATCTGACTCACCTCCCTTATGCTGTTGATTTGCAGCACTTTGCCTCTGACATTTGGTAATTAATACCTAAGGACAAACCACACTTTTCACACGCAGTGAACCTCCTTTGACAAAACCATGGAAAAACTAAAGAGGTCATAAAATGAGATATCTGAAATGTTCTCAGCGATTGCTCTGTTGGATACACCACAAAAATGCTTCGGAAGAGATTCAGAAACACTGTTGATCCCAGAGCACCAGTGGAAAAGGAGGCAACTTGCACCAAAGCCCAGCGTTGCTGCAAGGCCACATCTCTGTCCCCTGATGTCATCTTTATCCCAGCTGTGTGACAGCTTCCTCCAACTGCAGCCTTTGTGGGGTTCACCTGCCCCTGTCCCCCCACTCTTCAGAGAGATAACCTGTGTCTAGAGAAGAGCCTGGTGTGACAGTCAGTGGCACTGGAAGGGAATCCAAGAAGCATTTGGATTTAATGTGGACTGGGACAAATTTTAACATGGCTTTTGCACAGTGTGGTAAAGCATAAGAGAAATAATTTTAATTTCAAGATATCCCTTCATTCTTTCTCATGTCTTAATACTGATCCCATGCACAACGCTGACAAACTAAGATTCTTTTTGTAGTTATGTTACAGAGAGAACTTAGGGGACACAAGGAAATTTTACTGCCCAAAGACAAATCAATGAAGTATTTCTTTTCAAGGACTCCAATCTTTCACAGCTGTTTACTACAGGATCCATTTTCTCTTTCATTTATCTTGTTTCTCAGTCATTGGTTACCCTTGTGATTCTGGGTGAAGGATTTCCCTTTGGAGACTTCAACACATCCACTTCTCCATTATCTTCTAATTCTTTGCTAGGGATAAGTTCAGCTCATGATTCCCAGTATTCCCATATTTATTCTGAAATCTTTGTGCTCTTCCTGATGATTTCTACAAATCCATACATGTAGTCTAGCACATTTTTGCACCAGATGAAGACAACTAAAATGAGTACTCTATATTCACACACACAAATATACACTGTTGTGGAGGCACTGCTCTCTGGAAAGGACAGTGATGAGAACATGGCAAACTGCTTGGATAGATCTTCCTGACCACAACATCCACCCAACAGAGCTCAGACTGCTCCATCACTCTTTGCTGTAATCAGCTAAATTCAAGGGGAAGCAGAATGAGGATCTATGAAACAGCTCATGTGAGGAATTACCCACTGGGTTGCAAAGGTATGTGCCTTTGAGTCACTTTACCAATGCCTTTAGCTTTGTGTCTGCTGTGTGATGGTACCTAGAACATAAAATCTAAAACCCTAAAAAGGCTTAAATAAAACCTAAATGCTGATCCTCAGTAAGTTGTCATTGTTATTATAATGTTAATAGAGCAATGCCAATTCATATCTGATGAGGGTTTAACTCTTTAATGTACAAGGGCATATATAACAACAAAATCATCCAACAGCCCTCAAATTTTGCAAATTATTTTCAGTGATAGACTAACAACCACATTAATAGAATATTACAATCCAGACTCTTAAATGCATTTCTCTGCATTATTCCCCACTGAATTCTCACAAGACTCCATACACAAGTTCCCCCAAGAACATATTCCAAGTTACTTGTTTTTTTGTAGTATTTGTTAAAGTATTCAGGCTTTCTAATATGAAAAGTGTCTGACAGTACCTGTAAACACTACTATTAACCAAACAGCTGTAAATATCCATAAATGCCACAAAATGTAGCTGCTGCTGCTTCTATTTATTCAGGAAATTTTCATTTTAAGCCTCAGAAATAAATGTGTTCAATCACTACTAGGGGTCCAACAGAGAGAGGAAAACTCAAAGGCACAGGTTTAAATCCATCTTTGTGTCTTCCTACCTGGAAAAGTAAATATTGTTACCTCCAGTAACAGAATGACTTGTAACTTTGGAACTTACCCTAAAGTAAATTGAGACAAAAACACCTCCTAGAATCTAATAAACATACTTTTAATTCATCTGAAAATGAGAAGCAGGAAAAGCTGACAAAATTTAAGGAAATTGAGCAGCCATCTCCTTGAGAAGCACCTTTAGGCAACAGCACTTCAGCATTGCCAGCATTATTTATCTGCTGTTCTTGATAATGCTCACTGTGAACCCTGACGTGTCAAGGTGCAGAGCTGATTAAATTTACTATATTCACCTGATCAGTCAAGAAAACCTATACTGGTTACAGAATAAGCTTTGCATCATGATTCCCAGTTTTATCTGTTACTGACCTCCAGAGTGATTTTGGCAAATCCCCTCCTCTGTTCTCTCTTATTTGAGTGTCTATAAATTCTTTGGGGGTGGGGACATCTCTTCTCTGTTTAGACCAGGGGTAACATAATTGTGCTCCAACCGCAGTTAAGACATCAGCATTTCTGTAATAAAAACAGCTTCTGCAGGTCTTGCTGGACTTCTAACTCTCCCAGCACACATTTGTAGTTTGCCAGTGTAGCTAAAGTTCTGCTCTGATTTGGTTGCTTTTTACCTCTGCCCACACCTCTTATCCCATTCCAACAGCTGCAATGTTTTACTGGTGCCAAGACTGAACACGAATCCATAGGCAGGGTGATTTAAGGTTGGAAGTGAACCATTTCCCCAAATTGATAAGCTGGGTTAAACACTGATAACCACTGGGTTTTATCAGTGGCCAGAAACTCCCAGGATGACTCACTGCTTGTTGCAGTGAATAGGGAGCCCATAGACCTTCCAATTAAACTCAGAACTTTAAAGAGTTATACTTGTGTATTCATTCTCTTCTATTTCACTTTTTGGTATAATAGTATGGGATAAGAAAAAATAGCTAAAACCTGAAATACATATAAAAGTTACAAGAATAAAACCAGTTCACTTTGAAAATACAGAAAAAATATGCAATAGATAAGTTCAAACAAGGTTCACCAAATAAGGATATTTTTTTCTAAATTTCAGGTTTCCTTAACACCTTTATACAGTCCCATCACACCTGCCCACCATGGCAGTAGCACTGCCCACATCTTGGAATCATCATGGCACACAGGAAATATGCAGCTAAAATGCCCAAATGATAAATCCCCCAGCCCATGAGGCTAAGAATTAAGGGTAAATAATTAAAATATCTAGCAGCTATTAACTCAAATATACCTTTTTAACATTCCATAATCCCATAACACTCAGGGAAAAGAAATATTAGTAAATCTGGCAAGTTTTCCAGTCTCTAAATTTGTTGTGAGTGATGTATCTAGCTCAGTGCCTGTGTTTCCTAAGGTATGTTAACTGAGAACCATTTCTGTTATCAGCTTAATGCTGGCAAATTGACTTTGACATCTATTAGCCAGCTATATCTTCAGCTCAGATGAATAATTGATTGCATGATCAATTATTGGATAGCAAAATCTGTGGTGGTTTGCTGGTTAGACAGCATGAAAATTAGTTCTATTACTGCCACCTCTTACAGCCTGTAAAACGATACATAGAACACTTCAATGGAAGATTTTGTATCATATGTGGCTTATTTATCCTACAAGTGTCTTACACAGAATTCAGAGACTTGGGTAAGGCTGGGCCTATTAGGAAAATATGTGCATAAAGAGAATTATCCTCAAGGGTCTGATCCATCCTCCTGGCAAAATTCTGTTCCTCAAAAAGTCTGAGTTTCCACAGAAGAACAGAGCTCCACCTTTGACCAAAGATCACATTCGGGTTCAATAAAACTCTCAGGAAAGCCATATGGAAAAAACCCGGCATCTTTTAATAAAAGACTGAATGAAGTGAAAATTAATTTCAGAAGAAAAATTTTCCATTCTTCAGGTCTAGCAAAAAAGCCACAATAATGGGAAAAATTCTTCCAGAGAGAAAAGCATTCAGTACACTCAACTACAACGTTCCTTGATTCCTATGATGGAGTAGACTTGTCTGACCAGAATCAAGCACACAGGGACTATTGCTGGAACGCATCCAGCACTGGAACCATGAAGATCAAACGTTGAGACTCACGTAAGGAAGCAGCCAGCTGTTGAAAAAGCAGAACTAACCCAGTGAGCAGGGTGCACAGTAACTGCACTGCCAAGTGGAGCAAGATCTGGCCATTCCTTGGCCACTTGTCAGCTAAGGATCAATAGGTACCAATATTTTGGCTGCACACGGCCATAAGAGGTTCCATAACTACACTGGGGTGAGAATCAATAAAACCAAGTCATAGTTTTGCAAACTGCTCCAAAGACAAGGGATACATTTAACAAAAATTCTAGAGCCAGACCACTCTCAAGAGTAGAAAGACTGGAAGTTCTGGCTAGTGCTCACAGAAAAGAAATTAATCCTGGTACCCAAAAGAAGAGACAATTCAAAATCTTCTGTTCTTTCTTCATCAGTCCTTGGGCTACTTGCTAACATATCATGGTTGGAAAATCAACTGTCATCAGTGAAACTGGTATAAGAATCAACTGTTCTGAAGATTGTTCCCAAAAGATCTTGCAACTATTTTTCCTTTACTGCAGAATATTTTGGGAACACCGAGCTGTGAAGCCCTTCACCTCTAAGAAAAATGCTTCAAATGAATTCTTCATGGCTCAGACTTAACATGGACATGTCCAGCAGCCATCAGAGATCCTACTTTCATAAGATGCATCTTCTTCTACAAACTTCAGGAGTGATTGAAATCAAACAGCTGGGAAAATCCAAAAGGCTAAATAGATGCAGTAACACTGGAAATGAGGTTTAGGACCCAGTTCAAAGGTGCTCTCGTTCCAAGCTGACAAAAACACTCATGACTTTCCCCACAACAAACTGAAATAGAGGGAAAAGTTTAATTCTGGGAACACCTCCAAAGAAATTGTCCCATGAGTGAAAGATGACAAGGTAAGGAATAAGCACAAAGGAGCTGCTTGCAAGAAAATGAATCTCAGTTCAGCCAAGTACCACAGAACAACAGGATGCACATTTATGTCCATAAACGCATTCGTGTTTCCCACGGAAGCTGACTTTGGAGCTATGAGCTCACCCTATAGCTACTGATGAGATGAGAAAAACCCCACATATACAGATGAAAAAAACCCACACATGCACAGATTAGCTGGAATTACCAATTCTCAAAGCACTGGATAGATGCTGAATTAAGCCTCAAATCATATCTGGATTAGATAAGAGAAAAAAGCCCACAGCCAACTGCCTTTCCACCAACCACAGGCCAATAAAGCACTTGAAGTGTTTGTCAGATAAAGTCATTTGTTACTAAGCAAGCAATAGTCACATGGTACTTGAGTTATGGCCAACAAAGTGTTAAGATATTAATGAAGAAGTAATATCTGATTAAAATATGGATAAAATACATGGGAGCTTTATTACAAGATGAGTTCAGCTGTGTCACCAGCTTATAGATTCTTACACTCAAAAGAGCACAGGAATGAAGGAAATTAAAGAGGCAACAATAATCCTGGAGGGGAAAAAAAGCTGAGAGGTCAGGGGATTCTAGTGCATGACAAGATAAGGTAGATTAGTTATAATTTCTTCAAAAAGAAATTCACTAAATACACAAACAGCTCTCCAAGTATAGAAAGAATGTGATTTTCTATTAGAATCTGTACATAAGAGAAGAATAATTATACATCCCCTTTTTTCAGCCAATAAAGATCTAAAGTGCAGTTTAGAGTCCTAAATCAATAACCACATTAGTTATGCACATAAGGCTGAGCAGAAACGATGCAGGAGTTGATGCTTTCCCAGAAATTACTCCGGATTATTAGAGGAACTTCTGTATGCACATACAGTTGCTTATCCAAAACATTTACAGAATTTTCTCTCTTCAGCTGTGTGTGAAAGAATTTTAGCACATTCCAAGCATGCTAACTAGCTTCAGCTAAAATATATTATTATTGCTTTTTATTACTGTATTTATTAATCTGTTTAATATTGTTCATTGGGTTCATGACACATAATCTCATTGCAAGTAGCTCTTTCTGGTCTCCAGAGCAGTTGGGACTGTGGGTCATAACTCAGCCTTTCCACTCCAAGCCACCCCTCCAAGCAGACGGGCAGGGCCTCTGGCTGCAGGACATCACGGCCAAGGGCCACCAACAAACCCATGGCTGGAAAACTCTTGCTGGGAAAAATAAAGGACTCAGCAAAAGGCAAGCGGAACCATGTCCTTCCATACAGCTTCACTGACAAATCCACCAGCTGCTGCAAGCAAATGTTTACATCTGGAGCAGTTAAACTCTCAAATTTCACTAACTTTCCCTCTACCGAGTCAGCAGCCAAACCCCAATGGCTGCGTCACACACCTCGCTCCTGCCCTCTGCTGAAGGAAAGCAGCGTGGAAACCCCTCTGCAGCATCACCTGGCTCTTCCTCCCCTCATACTCTGGAATTTCACCTAGAGCAGGCAGGAAACCCTGCTTCCCGGGCTGCCTGCAGCCTGCATTTTCCAGCTCCTAAAGACCATGTCATGGTCTCCTGCACTGAAATTGGATGTTGCTAAACAAAAGGAAATTTCATTCTGCCCCATCAGTTTGGATTACTGTTTTCCTTTTCCGGTCAGGATTTTTTCCTGTTATTCCAGTGGAGCCAACTTTCCCCTTTTGTCTCAAAATACTTCAATTCAGATTTCAAATTAGCAACCAAGTACTTTCTACAGTGACCTGTACCGTCTGTGGGACAGACAAAGCAAAGTCCAAGATACAACAGCCCTCATGCTTTTGTAACCCAGTGAAAACTTCTGAATCTGAGTAAATCAGTAGCTTAAAAAGGACTTATAAACTATAAAAGAATTAAAATGAAGCTACATATACTTTTCTTAATGTATTAGGCTTAATTATTTATTTACAGAAGTAGACTTGTGTTTGGACAAAAATACCTTCCGGCACTTATTTCACACATGTAAATAGATGTTATTTAATTTCTGGTTTACAACAGAATGAAATTAAAATCATTCCTTCAAAAAAGATGTTTTCTGTAAGAACACATACTTCAGGTCTACATGGGATTTCTATTCATAAAGTTGCCTGCTTAGGCCAAAGATCAAAAATTAGTGATGGTCCACAACATGCAGAGCTTTAAAAAATGTCACATTCTTTCATTTTCAGCATAAGAAATGGGCAACTTGTTCAGGGCAAATACTTGTTTGAACTGAGGATTTTATTATTAATCTCTGAAGACTGCTGAATTTAGGGTCACAGTAAGGGTTGATTAGGTACAAGGTGCACAAAGCTCTCCTCTGTCAATGCTATTGAATGAAGCAAGTAATTTAGATTCAGAATTGGTCTTGGATTGAAGCTCACTCCATTACCGACCATTTTCAATTTCAGCTATACAATAAACATCAAGCTCAGCAAGGAAATTAGTACATTTGGTAATGTATTGGGAGAGATGGGTGGGTCTCTGACAAGATGACACTTATCACCAAAGCTTCAGTTAATGAAACCCTTGAGTGGTTTCTGCGTTTGACATATTTTGACATTTTTTGAAATCACATCCAGCGGGTTTTTTTACCCCACAATGTTGTTCTTTATGAGAAAAAAAAAAAAATCTATCTATCTTTAAAATGAGTACTGAGTACTGCAATATTATGGGAAAAAAATTAAAGAGACTGCATTGAAGGCAGAGTGGAAGAGAATCTGACTTCCTTGAAATGCAGAAAGTAGAGCAGAATGCACAGTATTTAAACTGAGGAGATGCCAATGCCAACACATGTTCAGAAGAGAGCTTAGATTTCAACAGGCACATTTGCCCTTAGTCTGTTTGCTCAGAAAATGCAATAAAGAAAAGAATAAAACAAAATGCAAAAAAAAACCAACCCAAAACAACAACTTCCTATAACAGGAAGTCTGTCTTTAGTGTGACTGCAGAAAATGTTTAAACTTAATTTGTTCACTGTTGTTTTTAAGCTATCCACACAAAAATTACCATAGAGCACTACAGTAGATTTATCATTAATGAGATTAAAATGATAATTTCTATTATAACCCTAACCAGCAAAACAAGTTTCTCTGGGTTACTTTCACAACAGAATTGGTTTATTTTTGTTTAGTATCATGTTCTTAATTTTTATTTGTTTGAAATAATGAGAGCAAAGAAGAAGATAACTAGTTATAAATTTTGAACAAAGTTACTGTACAAAAGACACTAAAATAAGTGCAAAAATGAAAGCAAATTAGGAGACAGAAAGGAAGAATGAACAATTGCTGGCCTAAAAGCAACTCTCTCGAGTTGATGACCCAAAAACACCACAATAGCTCTCAGATCACTTTAAATGCTGCTTTGTAGCAATGTGGCACCTACAATGTATGACTAGAATTAAAAAGGGTCAGAAGAGACAGAAGACTTAGAGATCACTAATTCTGAGCGGTTTGATATTTACTCTTTAGCTTTCCTGAAAGCCGAGGGAAATTATTATGGATTCATATATTTCAATCTCACACAGCTCTATTATTGTTCATTTTTTCATTCAGAGCTGAGAGAACAATTAAAACAAAAAATACAAAGCAATTTAAACAGGGACATTCCTGAACTCTACTAGACCTACAAGGCAACACTTAGAGCTCCAGTTCCTATCCGGGTGGTCCCTCCCAAAGACTTTTTTCCAACACAAGTGGGAGGTCACCTTGAAGATTTCAGGGACAGGGATTGTATTGTACAGGATACATACTCCTGAAGAGTTGCATTGTGTTGCAATGCAATTTTTATTTAAAACCTCGCCCTCCCCATGACTCTGCTCTAAGCATTTCCCTTGCCTCCCTCAGTCAAAGTTTAAGGTGGCAGAGCAAGTACCATGTGTATTTGTGCCCTCTTGAAACCCTAAGGCAGGGAAGACAGAAGAAGATATCTTCTGAACCAAATAAATCCTATATCACAAAGGAGTTAATGATTATTTCTCTAGCTTTAGAGGATTTGTTTTGCATTGTTTTGTTTAAACTGGAATCGTTTCCCACAATACTGTGACCAAAATCTGCCATATCCTACTGCGTGTTTGGATCTTTCTGACCTTGTTTCAGCTTACACAGGATGAGCTCAAGCTACTTAGGCTATAAAATATCAATATTTTTAATATTTAAGTCTCAGCAGCACCCAAAAGATCCACTATTCCAAGCAGAGTAGTATAATAGCCCAGATTATTCTGGGATTCCAGAAAGTTCACTTACAAACAGACCATGTGCTCTACCCAAGATGGGTAATGTGTAGAAAGCCAGGAGGAATCCCAATGACAATGCAAGCAGTCCCAGGTCTGCATTTCAGCACTGGAGATGTTTAGACATAGATTCTGTGATTTGACCCACTTTTTTCAGGCAATAGAGGTTTGAAAGAAAAAGTTAGACATCACATGGTTGGGGTGTTTTGTCTTATCTATGTTCAAACAATCAGAATAAGAAGAATTCACAGTTCTACTGGGCACTTGGGAAAAATGGAACTGAATAAATAGTTCACACATCATTCTGTAATCTCAAAGCAGCAGTGCTTGCATCCACACATTTTATTCTAGAAAGTTTTAAAAATGAGATTTAATCTTTCAAATCACTGGGAATATGATCCCAGCAAACAGAAGAGTTTAACTACTGTACTACACAATGTGATGTGTAATTATTTTCTGACAGTATTTACCAGAAATCTGGGTAGTGTTCATACTTTTAACTCATAGAAAACATTTAGCCTGTTCCAGTAATAAAGATACCTGTCAGTTTATTACAGATAGGAACTTGCATACTGAATAATCTTAATTTGTTCAGTCAACCAAGTTTTCATAGCAGGAAATTTTTTGTACAGCCTCAGTTGTGCAATGCTTTTTGATCCTGCTAATTCTTGATACAAACTGCATCAGAAATAAGATCAAACTAAGCAAGTTAATTCCCTGCTTTATTATATTTTTTCTGCTAATACAGAGCCAAGTCACCAAATTTTATTTAGTAAATATTCAGTCTTAAGAAGATCTTTCATTGTCACTGCCCAAGTAACAGATAGTTTGGTTACAAAACAAGATGGTATTCAGTGGAATCAAATCAGAAACAACCTGTCACACCACCTTCTATTCTCTGTGCATTTACAGGCACTGGACTGGCTGAACCTACCTTCACTTTCTCCTGACTTACAAAACCAAAGACTCCAGACTTGGTTGTCTGGAGGTGCCAGGTGCTGGGAATATCCCCCTTCATTCCACTGCAGAAAGGGGATAATATTTGTGGTGTTTTTCTGCACCTCCCTTTCCTCTTTCCTTTTACCAAAGGCCACTTTGGGATATCTTCATCTGTGATGGATTTCTGACAGATTATCTCTATGCAAGGAGGACTTCTTTTGGACTCCCTCATACCACTGGTGGCCTCTCTGCTGGACATCTTCTCCTGGCCTTCACCTCACTCAGTAACTGATTATGCATCTGGCACAGGTTCCTCCCTAATTGTCTTTCACAGCATGAACTACTGTCCTATTCTTCTTCTCACTGCAGCCTGTCTTTTCCCACTATTAAAGAGCATACAAGTGTAGGCAGGACTGGACAATTATTTTTCCTCATGCTTCCAGAGCATTAAAAAAAAAAAAAGGAAATTTTAATTTAAAAACTGAAAGAAGAAAATATTTTTTCTAGAAAGTTGATATTTTCTGCAGTATATTTCATTTTGGTGAGAGTCCAATATTCTGTTTAAGCAGGTCTGGTGAGAAATCATTGCCATACACAATTTATAACCTACAATAACTATCTGTACTTTTCCCACTCTTCTCTACGTGGTGTTTTTAAACAGATGCAGAAATAAAGTTTACTAGAGTATTTAATTTGTTTTAAAGTTTAAAACAGCCTGCTGAAGTCCCAGGCTGAACACCCGCTCTTTGTTCCTTTTGACCCGTCACACTGAGATTAACAAATCTGTGACCCGTAAAACAAGGTTGCTTGAACCCAGACAGGGGAAACCAATTGCAACCTCTTCTTTCAGTCCCCAGAGAAAAGATTATATGTGGAAGACAGCCAAAGGTCCACTGAGCAACAAAATGGTAAAAGAAAATGTATAACTAAGTTTTGATGTTCCTTACCTTTGTTTTCTGTTAGAAGCAGCTAAAGAAGCAAACCATCAGTTACACACAAATTTATGAAGGTACAAATACAAGTCCTATAAAAAGCATTTGGGCCAAACGTTTGGTTAACGTTGGTTCTGATCACCAACAGGAGACAATAATTAAAATATTCTATTTTATTTTCAGGGCCTTTTTTGCCTGTTATTTTCCTCATCAGCCTTGTTCACTGTAAGAAACGAACAGCATTAGAGGTCCAGGTGAAGTAAGGGCTGGGAGCCAGCAGGAGAATATGGAAAGAATCAGGAAGAGCAGGCGAAAGTTCAGGAGAGTCTCCTGGAGGTACCTCCAACCTCCCACATGACAGACACAGATGTCTGAAGTAGTCTGTCATTAAGCCACTGACAATTACCAAAGCTGTGAGACAACTGACAGTATGACCATATTTGATAATATGTGATAACTGACAATCTAACAGTTTCCTAAAGGTTTATGAACAAGTAGATTCCTTTTAAGATTTATGTCTGTTTTCTTGATGGATGCGATTTTTGTAACTCAAAAAAGCAATTAGGGTCCTTCCAATCACCCATTGACAGAATCTATCCCTTTTCACCTGAAGACCTCTTCAGTATCATCAAAAGCACTGAAACCCACAGGGTTATAAACAATGCACTACAAGAGTCAATGCACTACATGAATCAATATAAAAACTAAAAATCCAAAACAGGATTTCCCAGCATTTGCGCTAGGTACCTATAACATGTATACAATTCTAAACTGAGTATCTGAGCTAACTGAAAGTATAGAGATCTTTCATATATATATATATATTCATATTTTGTTATGCTAGTGAAAAAATGAAAATTTTTGTCTACTCTGAACCTTGTTCTTCTCAAAAACAACTCTGCAAAGAATAATGAGCAGATGACTCCTTTGAAAGACGGTGTCCTTAGTTCAACTGCATAGACTTGCTGTCCACTGAATTTCACAGTACTCAAAGGTTTACTATAAAAGCTTTTCTCAGAAATAAGTTCAAGGTTGCCTTTTTCTCCCTACTTTAAACCATTCTTCTAACTCCAACTGGTATCTCTAATATCTCTTAATGCCTCCCCTTTGACACCTCCCCAAATGCATCATTTTTCTCAATCACTCTAATGAAAGACTTTTGACACCCTCATTCTCTCTCTGTTCATGATTCTACTTTGACTATAAGTTCTTCAGGTCAGGGTCTATCTTTTTCTTCTGTATTTGTACATTATGTTATAATAAAAAGGGTCTGGACTAATAGCTAGAGCTTCAGACACCGATATAATAAAAACACTAATAATTCTTGTAACAAGTTTCAGGTTTCTGATGATGAAGTTTTAGCTTTTCGTAGCCATTGTGAGCTTTCTGATCACCCTGACACTCCTTAAAACTGTCCCAAAAATAACTGTTTAGAGTGACTACAGCCTAATAATGTGTTAGTGAAGCTGGGCCTTGCATTTTCACATGGGTTAGAAAGTGAAGATTACCTTAATTACCTGATCTGGTAAATTACTGTCTATTTTATAGGTATCTCTCATGACATGAAAATCAGGGTGGAAGGATTAGAGAAAATGAAGACAGAAATATAGGCAGTCATTTTGCTGTTTACAGGAACCACTAACTTGTACACTTGGAATAATACATGTGATTGGGGGTTGGCACATTCTACTATATGTCTGAACTAGAAACAAAATGGGATGGTGATGCTATTCAAAGGTTTAAAAGGTTAAAAAAAGTGAATTTCCATGGCCTTCATGTAAAAAAAATAAAGGCAATATTTTGTATAACAAAACACATATAATGTCTCACTTAAATGGAAAATTGCTTTCACTAGTCAATCCATGTTCCAAACTGAAAGTGGTCTAGAAGTAAGAAAGGAAATGTTTCAGTTAGATGTAAATACTCCCTTAGTTGAATGATTTTCGTAAGTCTTTAATGAGAAAAGTATTGTGTGAAATTTCTTCACACAGAACCAAAGAAAAGCGAGATACTCCTATACCTAAAATAACCCTGAACTGGCATCTCTCCATGCATCAATATATGAGTTGACTTTCAGCAATCTGGGAAAAAATCAGGAGGAAGCAAAATTCATCCTAGACTGAGCACTCAATAGAATAAATGATGCTACTTAATGACCAGTACTAAGTGGAGAGAAAGCAGAGAACAAATTATGGAAGGGAGGACCCTGAAAACCACTAGGCCAGCATTCACTTGGCATTTTAACCCTGATGAATGAAACTTGAGTTCAATTAAAGCATTATCTTCTTCCAAGTATTTATTTCATGCAGCCTCATGCACATAACAAATATATGTCTGTGATTGATAAGCACCAAAACAAAGTCCCCTCAGTATTAATAAACAAGTTTGCTTCATGTTTATACAAATTTTTAAACTGCAAGTGTTTAAGACTCCCCTCCTATCTGCCTCCCAAAAAATTGTTTGAAGTTATGCATCACTTCCAAGTTTTCTGAAACTTTTCTTCATATGTTCAGAAAAAAAATCAATATATCAATACAATCAATTTCTTTCCACTAAATTCTTTATACTCACACACATTAAGGTACACACATATACTCAGTTTTAACCAATAACTTGGATTTTCTAAGGAAAGAACACATCATTCATTGCATCACCTGAGTATGAAAATAGGAAAAAGGTGGAGAAAGGTGTAAAAGAAAAAAAAAAAAAAAGAAAGCAAACATTGTTTTCCTATTTTCTAACTACTGAACTGTTAAACAACACACTGAATCCAAAACTCTGTGTACATACATCACTGAGTTAACCTTGCTGTTAGAATCTCATCCTTCACAGTTTGTAGCTTTTTATTAAAGTTAACAATATAACCATTATACATGGGTTGTTTGCTTTTAGCAGAAAGAAAAACGTGCTTGTGTTTAATTAGGTTTGACTGTAAATGGTTGCAAGTAGACTGTGAAGTGCTCATTGTAGAGGACGTGATGTAGGAACATGGCAGTCCCACTTTTGCTGCTGTTATTGTTTGTCTGGAGACACCTTTCCGCAAGACTAAATTCAA
Organism: Orthonyx spaldingii; assembly: GCA_013397795.1. Lineage (NCBI taxonomy): Eukaryota > Metazoa > Chordata > Aves > Passeriformes > Orthonychidae > Orthonyx > Orthonyx spaldingii. Next base: position 1,072,637 of record VZTJ01001774.1, on the reverse strand, counting down.
CATGACAGGGTGTCTGTCTGCACGGTGACATCTGTATCACTGCAACAGGCAAAACCCCAGGAATTCATTTTAAAATGAAAGCTTAAAACACGTAGAATAGCATGAACCAAGGAACACAGGCATATGAAAAAAAAAAAAAAAAAAAGTCTCTGGCTTTTCTGCATGTTTCTGTAGAACACTGTAATTGTATCCAAATTTTTTTTAATCACTTCAATAATTTTCATCTATTCTACAATACTTATATCATGAGCTGGACAAATAACTTATTTTCCAGCTTTTTGGAAATGCAATTTTTTTCACTATTTTAACATTACGTAAACAATATGTTAGTATTTGATAGCATATAATGGATTTTGCTTCAATTTTAAGATTCTTAAACGGTATTCAATCAAATTTAAAAAATAATGCAGCAATTTCAAATAAAAAATAATATTTTCATATGTATTTTTAAAATGCTTCAGTGTTTTCAATGAGCAAATACCTCAGTGAAATAGATAAATCTGCAATAATATCTAAGTGTCACTGAAACTGCTGCCCTTTTCTAATCTTAACTCATCTTTCTCAGCTTGGTATCTCTCCTTTCAGAGCAAAGCCTGTACTACATTTCTTATTTCAATGCTCTTGTGCCACAGTAAACAACTAGAAGACATTCAAGGTATAGAGACAATAAATTTTCCTTCTGTCAGCAATGTTCCTATTCCAGCCTCCATCACATCAGGTCTCTTGGTAGCCTTTGCCACTGGCACAGGTTCACCCTGGTCCTGTAACTCTGAGCTTGCTGTGGCACCTGGAGTGACAGATGTGTCAGCTGTGACTCAGAGTGCAGTCACTTTAAGCATGGTTCATTAATTTGGCATAAATAACTTTTCATTACCAGAGATCTTTAGGAAAAAAAGTGATGAAACAGAAGGACACATGGATGTAAAAATATGTGTCAAAATAAGAAAGGGTTTAGTGCTCCACATGAGGAGAAATTTGTTTTAAGTTTCAAAATACTTAATAAAGTTCTACAAAAATCTTAGGATACAGAAAACACTAATGTTTGAGACTTAAATAAGGAAAAAATTTACTTCCCCAAGTTAAGAGAAAGTGTCCATTTACAGATAGTTGTGTCTATGCTTCAGTCTCCTCCTTTACAAGCCAGTTAAAATCAATTCTGAATATTCTGTTTCCCTCAATATCGTGAAGAGTTAAAACCTATGTTGTGTCTATTTCCTTCCTCTACAAAATATCCAGAAAGCTTTTATTTCAACTTTCAAATAAACCATAAAACATTTTAGCTGTGAGCAGAAACCAGTTGAGCAATATTTCTTAAAAGGCTGAAGTTTTGCAAGCTTGAAGCAGATGAAAGCAAGGTGCTACAATGGCAACTTGCAAACCCTAAATTCTATAATTTATAGCATTCATCATAGCTAAGAGTGAGTTTTACTCCATTTTTCCACTAAACAATGGAATAACCTTCTATAAAAGATTATATGAGATCAATAGCAGGGAAAGGATTTGAGATAGGAGTAGAAATTAGTGGGGAATCACTTCAGTTGAGTTAGATAATTTCACTAAAATGTGAAAGTTACAGAAGTATATTTAAGAATCAACAACTAGTCCCACTTGTCTGTGAATGTTGTTCTCTAATAACTTGAACATATTAGAATCAGTATTATCAAGAATAAAACAACATATTTGAGATTTCCCCTCTTCCTTACAGTTATCACATTTTGTTTACTTGGTGTATTTTAAAAGGAGTATTATCTAATGAAAAATTTTTGCTTCTCTACTTTAGGTATACTTCAGTTCTCACTTTGAAATAAATTAGGAAATATAAACCCATTTTATTAACAGCTAACAGACTTGAAGAATTACATTGTAATTGTAAATATTCACTCATCTTGATGCTAATAAATCACTAACAGTGTTTAACCAGGCTTCAAAAAGTCTCCCACTGATGAAGGGTTACAAGTCTATAACAGTGACCTAACTTACGAACTAAGGGGTGTATTTTTACACTCATATATGAATATTTTTTAATTTAAAATTTAAATTTCTGATTTAGTTTATTACCTTAATATAGTTCTTTACATTTTCAGCTATAAGTTAATGAGTGAATTACCCAAATTTAAAATATAATATATTTAAAGACTCCAGTTGTTGTTTCTGTTTTTAAAGTAGACCTTGCATAGCTGTGTTTATCAAATAATTCCAAAACTCTACATTATTCACTTTTTTTAGGAGGAACATTTATGAAAGAGGTGCCTGCTGATCTTGTAAATGAAGTGGCTGTAGCTCAAAAAGAATGAAAAAAGAAAGTTATATCTGTTTTCACATTCTAAATTTTGAAACATGGAATAGACATCTCATTGTAGGGACAGTATTTATTCTTTTAACAGCTTTCAGAGAACACACAAATTGGAATCCAACTTCTGATTTCTTTGTAATTACAAATAATTTCATTTTTTAGGTTAAAACATTACAAAAAATGGTGCCTATGCAATCATAATTGCTAAACGTGTGCTTACGTTATATGCAATGAAGAAATAAACAAACCAGTATTTTGAACAGGTGGACCTTTAAAAAAGATTCCTAATTATTCTTACACTGTTAAAATTATTTCAATTTTGCATCTCAGCAGATACACATTTGTACACCAGAAGCAGGTGTTCATCAAAAAGAGATGGTAAAGAGACACTGCAGCCTAGGCTCGAAACCCCGCCTGCATGGTGCGGCGAGAGATAAATGAGAAAAATCCTGCACAACATCTCTCTCCACACTTCAGGAGGAGATTACACCTTTTTAAAAAGGCAAAACACGCAGTTCAATTACTTATTGTCTTGGCATGTGGTTGTGATGAAAGAAAGAGTCTTAAACATCAATAGAGCTAAACTAACTTCCCAGATGGGTTTCAGAAGAGGGAACCCTTCTGCAATCCACCTGCACATAAAGCTACTTTCTTCTATTTGAAATAAAACACATGTTTCCCATGTTTCCTCCATTCAAATCATCCCTTCATCTTACAAGGTTGTTTGATATGCACCTCCTTGTCTTTACACCTACCAAAAATAGAGGAAAAAGTTGTAGAAATAAAAAGTTATTACCCATGGGATTACTTCAATGAATGCCCCATCTAATTAGATTCTAAGCCTCAGTGTAGTATTTATCGTAAATATATTTTTCATTTAATGCAAAAGATACAACATTTTAGATGTATCACTGAAAATGAACAAGAAAAAATGCAAGAGGCAGAGTGGTGAATTCATCAAATACCCATATACACGTTTTAATATTTGACCAGAGCACGCTTTGTAATTACTTGCTGTAAAATTGTTCCTGGGACCCTGAAACATCCAAATTACTGTTCTAAATAAAACAAAGTTATTTACTAATGTGTTCAATAGGTGCAATCTGAGACATGGTGTGCACTGGTATAAGCACCACAAGTGAAATGTGTGTGTGAAACCAAACAAATTACCAAAAGCTCTAAAAGCTTTATAGATAGAAATTCATCCCTAAGCTTTGCAAGTTTTTTTATAAGTTATGGTGGAGATGATGATATGAGAGATGGGAAACAGATACCCTCTTCCTGTTGTCCTACAGTCTGAATCTGCTACTCTCGTTGTTCTTATCTGAATATTGAACATTTTGGCAATTGCTCAAATCATGGTTTTACAGCCCTCAGTAGGTGAATATGGAATAGCAGGAAAACCATCTTATGAAAAGAGCCAGGAAGAAAATGGTATTTCTGTTTAAATTAACACTTCTTTGTCAACTTTCAGGTTCAATACAGAAGTTCTGGAGCAAAGTTCAGCATGTGCACCAGTATCCTGCAATTGCAAGATGAGCTTGTATGGTATTACTGCTACAAGAAGGGAAAAAAGAAACCTACTTTATGTAACGCTTAAAATTAAAGCAAATTTTTCTGTTAATTTGTTATTGTTTACTTGTTACATGATACTTCATGCATTGTCAGCGTTGGCCACTAGAAATCAAATGTTCACAATTTGAAGTGGGCTTTGTAAGCAAAATGACAGACACAGGTTAGGTCAGATAACCTCGTGTTTGTATACAGAGACTATTACTGCTGTTGACACACTAGACAGAAAGAGACCAGCTTGAATTTTACATTTCAAGCTAGTTTGTCCTGAAATCAGTGAACACGAACACTACTGAGGGGTGAAACAAAGAAAAGCAGTGTTTTCCATTTAATACACAATTATTATATTATAAACCCCCTCACTCCCTGAACTCTAGCACAGGTACCAGGAATGTTTTACTCTCCAATTTTGAGCTTATCTGCATGAGCTGCAGCTCCACGTTAAAGAGGAGGTCGGCAATAATCAATGAGATTCAACCCTCAAGCTCTAGACCAGATGCCAACACAGCCCTCAGTTGGGCAGAATTTGGATGCCCTTGATTTAAGCTTTCTAAGCCTCTACAGTTCCAGTTCAGGAGATTAATGTAATTCCCATAGCTCATACTCCTCAGAAGATATTTCATGTTTGGCACTCGCTATATTATTAATAGAACTGAACAAAACTCAACTGTCTTGGTTCTCTGTGTTTCAGGGAATGAAATAAACTTTTACACAACTCTCACTAAGCAGAACTGCAGAGTTGCCAACAATTTACTCCTGCTTAACAACTGAACGTAGTAGTGGTAGCATTTCACACGTGGTACATTTGTGTACACCCACGCCCTGATAGTGCAGCCTGCTCTCTGTGCCATCAGTGTAAATGGGAGTGAGAAACTTCTCCCATATCCCTCTGCTCCTCAGGACGGGCTGGTTGGTTTTCCTTCACTGGTGCACACAGACACGTGTTACACGCTTGCTTGTCCAGCTCCTTTCTTCCATTCTAATATTGATAAAAATACATTTCTAAGTAGCTATCCCATGATTTTTCAGCTTTTCACACTGGCATCCAAAGCTGTTCTGGGCAAATTTAGTTTTTCAATTCACTTGGTAGAAATCCACACTGCCAGCCAGCAAAGTGAACTTCAGTGGTAACCAGACAATAGATGGATATTTTCCTAATATTAAGGTTGTTGGGCTGGCAATCCACACAGCCTCTGTTTGGTGACCATGTCTGTTTCCGACCACAAATCCCAGCCTTCAAATAATCTGGCCGTTCTACACCATCAAGTTCATATTTCAAAAAATAAAATAAAATTCCTGCTTTTAAAAAAGTTTGAGTAGTGCTTTTGATCAGCAGAAATTATGGTAGTTGTGCAATAAACATCAAACCAGAGTAACACCAGTTACAGTTCCTTGTTATACTACTACTTATCTGGTAAACAAATTGGGAAAAAACCAAACTAACAATGCCAGCCAGTCCTGTGCATTTAAAACCATGTGTGTGATAGAATTCTGGATGAATACCAACCCATTTTTAATAGAGTTTGCTAATCAGTACATTTATGTTAATAGGAAGCTGCAAACAGCCTCCCAAATATCAATTTGAAACAACCACCGCAATTTTAACTATTGCAATTAAAAGAGTTTGACCTTTTATTCTTCAGAAAATAAGCAAGTGTTGTATTGATCAATTTGAACTTTAAAATATCCCCCTGCTTATATCTGAGGTGATTGAGACTCACTTTTAATTAATAAACAAACAGACACTAAGTCAACTGGCTGGAGAGATGGAATGGCTACAAATGCCGTTCCTTTGCATTATTGCATAGTGCACACATAACTAAAACAAACAGCAGCCAGGTTTCTTTAAAGAGCCTGATAGATAAATATCTTCCACCTGCCCAGCTTCCTAGCTCCTCACCATTTTCAGAAAAATTGCTTCTTCTATACTAAGGCTGCATCATACCATATGAAAAGAAAAATGCTATTTACAAAGATCATTGGATAGTTTTGAAAGTACTTTCTTGCTTCTTGTACATAATGGCACAAAAGGCTGCGAACATCACAGAAAGTTGTGAGCCAATTTAACTGACATTTTGCTTCAGAACCTTTAAAACAATCCACTGGAAATCTTCATAAGAAGTGCTCTGCTCTCAGTCACCTGTCACTTCTTGTTTTAATCAAATGGCAGAAGTAGAATTTGAGAAAGAAAAAAAGAGAGGACTAGCAACCTAACTAATACCTGCTGATTTCACAACTGTAGCAGTTAATACGTGGTTTGGAAAAACCCAGCCTACAAACAGATGCCTTTCATTCACCAGATGTTTCTTCACTTGCCAAGTCTCTCACAGTCATTCTGCCTTGGGCATTCTCTTCATTTTCTTTGTTTTCCCTTACCCAAACTGTTTTTTCTAGGTATCCTTATAGCTATGCAGACTTCAGGTTAAAACATTGCTTCTCTTTGTGCAAAGACAAACTTCAAGTTTTCTGTGAATAATTTCGTCATAACAGAGGAAAGCCTCTAGTCTGGAGTTTATGCCTATTTCTAGTTTTCTGTGGTTTAATATTCTGGCAGCCTCTCAAGTGGCTTGTTCTAAGCTTCATGTATCTGATGAAATCTTCCTGTTTCTTTGGATGATTGATGATCTCAAGAGCCTACTTCTGGGTTTTAAAAAAGCAGCTTAATCTCCTGCTATTTTTAGGAGCCCGAAAGTGTAGTACAAATGTTTCACACTGACAGGGACATTCCTTTTCCTTTGCACATTGAGGAGCTGCTCAGAAGACTCTGCTGATCAGCAGAAAGAAGAAATGAGGCAACAGCCAACAGGAGAAACAACACGCCAAAAAGTTGAAGTGAAATGTGGCTTGGAAGCCTTTTGCAGCAAAGAGAAAGTAAGTATGGATCAACCTCCTTTTTCTTAGAGTATCTCTTGGAACATGCAGAAAGAGACACTACTCTTTTTCTGAGGAGATGCAATGTGTTTGAAAAGAAGATTTAAAAATTGAAGATGGAGGCAAGGAAAAAAGGAGGGAACAAGAAATCTTGAGAGGTTTTAGGTTAGTTAAAAGTGATGCATTTACAAATCTATGCATTTGCTAGAGTCCCATCTGTACAGAGTTAATCACATCAACAGGTACAGGAAGCAATTTTGTTGTCATTTCAGTGATCTTTGGGAGCACTTTTAACTCAGGAATCAGTCTCCACACTTAACAGATTCTTTCTTTGCACAGTAATTAGGCATTTTAATATCTCTGTTTTAAGTTATTATGTTCTTCTCTCTTGCAGTACCTTGTTGCTCAAAGGTGCAAAAAAGTATTGCAAAATGAAGCCATATGGGAAATAACTTTAATCTTGCTCGATGGAAATCTTACTGAACACTATCCTTCATTCTAAATGAAGCTACTGTATTATGATTTTCCACTTTCATTCTGCTATTTGTTACAAACAACGTTAACTGCTTGAGGAGACAACTTTTCTTAAAGAAGCTACACACCAAAAGTTGTGCTGAATTTTATTGGTCTATGAGGGATTGGAATGCCACATTGCTGTTAAAAGAAATCACACAAGAATCTAGAATCCCGTTTATGTACTGCTCCTTAGCCATTGGGTTGCTTGAAAATGTTATCATTTTTATGATTATACAGTCATCTTGTAAATTAGTTTTTAAAAGAATGTATGCATTTGGAAATATTTCTGTAATTTTGAGGGACTTTTGCCTTGTGCATTCATACTTTAGATGCTGGTTAGTTTTGATGTAGCTCGTTATAATTTTGCTGCTGCTTTAAAGAAAGTATTATTTAACAGAACCTTAATTACACACACTTTTAACCTTTTAATGGCAAGGGTCAATTAATTTTACCCTACAGCTTATAGGATCTATGCTTGTTAAATAAATAAAATGGAAAAAAAAGAATCACTGAGTTGATTTGAAAAAGGAAATGGCAATATAGCCTCATAGGGCCAATAAAATTACAGCTAATCCTTCTGGGAATCCAAATGGCAATAAAGTGAAAGTGAGTACAGATTAACACATTGTAAATCCACTTACTACCCAGCAATGTTTACACAAGGATTTGCCATTGCCTGTTACCATTCGATCAACATTCAATTGCACAGTTTGCCAAGATTTTACTGAGGAGGCTACTTCTATTTCCTACAAATATAATTCAATTCCCTAAAGACCCCAAAGATGTTTTAATCAGGGGTAGGAATATGTATTGACAGCCTGTGGATGACAGAAAATGGGTGGGCTTCTAGGGTTTTATACTGATGACTTGGAAAATGAACAAATACTGAAATATCTAAGGAAATGCTTCAAATGCTTCTGTGTGTTAATATTCCTGAATTTGAAAGGTGGGGGAGTGCACTTTTCCTGTGCACTTTTAAAAAGCTATGTGCTTGAGTCCAAACCAGCTTTTTCCTTACTGCTCGCTTATAATACAAACTGCACTCACATGGAGGCCAACAGCCAGCAAAAACATATTTCCATTTTAACGCCTTTAGATGATCAAAGCATCAGCTTAATATAATCAGCTCAAATCCATTTACCAGTGAGCCTACCACTGTGCCCAGGGACTGTTTTCCTTTCCAGCCCTATCTATTCTGGAACAGGTGCTATAATAGTAAATTAATTAGTCTGTGGAGATGCACCTTGTTCTCCATCTCCACAGGCCTCTTGTGGGTCAGGGCCTTGAGGAAAATGCCATCTGGGCAGAGTTTCCCCCAGAGAAACAATCAAAGCCTACAGATTGCAGACTACAGAGGAGGGTTCATATGACAATTAACCTTATTAGTCTTTCTTTTTTTAAATGGTTGATAGTGTGTCAACGTGTTGGCTCTAAAAATAATCTGCTTCTCAAAATCATCATTGCAACTAAGTCAAAGAAATTACTCCTATCTAAAAATCCTCCCAAGAAAATACAGATGTCCTTGCATTGAAAATATAAATAAGTCTTAATAGCTTACAAGCATAGAAAGCCATCACACAACAGTTCTAGAGTACTTAAAACTTTAACATACTTTGAAAGACTGACGATTTTTACTGTGACAAATTTTATACAAACCCTGAGGGACTTGTGCTATTAATCATTTTGGTTCTCTGTTTCCACCACGGTTTTGCCCAATATCCAATTATCAACAGAATCAGAACTAAATTCAACACATTTCACAAGGGACATCAACATTTATCTTCGTAAATCTGGTGGGTATTTAAGTTTTAACTTAAGGCCCTAAAATCTAGGGGTGAATTTTAGATTTGTGGAATTGTTTTCACAAACAGTGTTGTGAAACAAATGAGATTTTAGAAATCTCAGATGGATTGGGATATAAAAGCAGGATCCCTATAGAGTAAAATTATTTGCATATTTCCACTACAAGTTTGACAAACTACAGAAATTAAAGTGACAAAACAAAAAGGGCATCAAGTCTAACATTTCACATCATTAAAATACAAAGTACATGTAAATTTAAAAATATAAGGTAACTAAGACAGTATTTTTAATACATGACTTCAGTGAATAACTTCTTCAAACATTTTACACAGATAAAAACCACGGCATTTGTATCACAATAAGAAACAAAGTCAAGCGATTAATTCCTTTAATGTTTTGATGACTTCTGACATAGAATGACTTTTATTCTGTTTGCTGTCTAAAATTTGAAAAATATGTGATTTTGATGGTCAGTTTGTCCTTGATCCCTTCACATAGAAGTTTTCAGTGTGAACATCTAATGAGTTTTCATCTAGATATCTAATTTTCTTAAAAATTAATTTCCATATTTTTTCAAGAAATTGGATAAGGAAAATTTTTTCGTTAACATGAAAAGCATAGAAATAAAGTTAAAGCAGACATTCATTGAAAAGTAAGTCAGGTATTCACTAATCTGTAATCAGCACTGTTAGTAAATGCATTTTACTATACCAGACAATATTTAGTCTTGAAAAACAAAACAGCAAAAGACGATTACTTCAATTTCAGAACACCATTTACTACCAAAGATCTTTCAAGTACTGTCTCAACTGTCTACACCCGTAACAGTAGTTACCTGACATGCTGTGCATATAATTGCTCTTTTCATTGTATGTATTTGCATAAAAAACTTTTTGAAAAGATAGCAAGATGTTTAGCCTCCAGTCTAAGTATTTCTAATTTTAAGTTTTCCTAATTTTATCACAGAGGTGAGGAGAGGGTGCAATTTAAGTTGAATGGGTAGGGTGCTCAACTGGACAGCGGAAAAACACCTACATTTACCTCTACTGTGAAACTAAATGAAATCATAATTAACAAGTGGAAATACTACATATTTCACTGAAGAAGTGTCACCCAACTGAGAGCATCCCTTCCTCTGCACATTACCGAGTTGAAGGGGTGGGCAGAGCAGGATGGGAGATTAACACAAGAGACACACTGAGGGAACTCAGTGAAGCAGTCACAGGAGATGAAATACGATGTGCACTCATTGAAGCGGCTGAAAAAATGAGCTACAAGGGACTGCATTCACTGAGGCAAGGGCAGAGATGAGATGCACTAAAGGGACAAGCAAAAGCCCTCAAAGCACTTCCCTCGCTAAAACATGTAAGTCTCCCTCATTTTATTGTCTCCTCCCAAATAAAAAACCCCAACAAAATAAATGACATTGAATTTCCTACTTGCCACTATTGGGGTTTTTTTTTCCGATCAGGAGAAAAAACATGTTCAAAAGATAATAACAAGCCTTATTCTGACATACTTGATTGCAACATGCTGGAATGACAATTTGCACACCACAAGAGATGTTTAGCACATCAGCATCACTGAATTCAAGTAGTTCAACCCACAAGTTCACCTGTTTGTTCTTTTTTTTCTAGGTGGCAGCACCTCCCCTATCCTTGTCTCTAAGAAGATAAAAGACCTGCTACATACACCTCATGTACTCCAGTAATGATAGAACATTTTAGATTAACCATTCTCACAAGAATGGGAAAGAAAGAATAGCAGTATTTTCTTAGATCTATATCAGGTCATGATAACAAACAGAACTCGCAAGTCTCAGAGATTTAAACCCCAAAGGAACCTAAATTTACCTACAGTGTGGCCAAGGAGAAAATTTTAGTTATTTACTAATTTTGCTTTCAAGATGCCAAATAACTATAAAGGCATTGTGGCCTCCAATGAGCATTTGAAACAAATTGTAAAGCTTCTCCCTCACGTCATCACTACATGCATTTGGACATTTACTGGTACTCAGACTGCTTACCTTCAAACCTGAAATTCTGCAGCTGCCATAGGCCTATACCTTAGGGCTAAATCTTAGAAAATTAAGGAAAATGAAGCTAAAATAGTTTTAAAATTCTCCAAAATATTTTCAGAACTTAAACCAGTAGCCATTTCAAATTTCTAATTCTGTCACTACTGGGGAAACATATGAATGAAACTATTACATTCTCAGAAAAACAAACAAATACAACAACTCTGTTTTCCAGCAATCAGATCCTATAAAAATGAGAAACTACTGCCTCTGGAAGACACATCTGTTAAGCCAATACCACCCCCAAATTATCTGTTTTCCTACTTAAAGTCAAAATCAGTGCTGGAAGAAGGAATTTTAGAAGAAACTGCTAAAATAAATAGTAGCAAGTTTCTAGAATGACAGAGTTCAATGAAGAGCTCCAAAGAAACTGAAACATGAAATTGCTGAATTGTACTCTAGTTTTCAATTCAGAGCTCAACTACCAATAAAAAGGCAAGTAATATTAGTAATCACTAGCAAGTGAACATGAAAGAATATAATTATGCTACCACATGAAACTAATAGGTACCCACACCTTGACCACCCTTCACAGGGGATCTGGATGGCAGCATGGAGAACAGCAACACAGATGAACAAACACATAAAACAGCTTCTGTCTAGAACATCTTGGACTCACCAAGACCAGAATGGTCATGAATCTCAGGGAGGAGCGATCTATCAGTCTCTGTTTCTCACAGCACAAAAAAGCAAATATGCTTTTTATGAAAGTTTCAGGCAGCAGCTTATAAACACACAAAGAATGTATGTTATCAATCTAACTAATGAAATTATACAACTAATCTCCACAAATAAGGTCTTATTTTCAAAAGGGAAAAATGACTCAATGCAATCATGAGAGGTGCTTGCTGTTAAATACAAGTTGGGATACAGTGCCTGAACCCCTTGTCACTCAAGGATGAATATCATGGAAAAAGTCACATAAACATCACCTATTTCTTAGATTCTTTTCCTTATTGCTGCCAAGTGCCAGAGGGCACACGATGTTGGACTGTGTGGAGCAGGACCATGTTCTGACCCAACACATTCAGAAATATGTTACATACACAGGTTCAACTCAGCAGTCTGTGCTCCCCCTCTGTCTTGGCTGTTGTGCGGTGTTTGTGTTAAATGTGTTTAACTGTGTTTTCACAGAGGCACCCCCGGTATCCCGGATGGACTCTGCCATGGGCCTGTTTTGGAGTCAGCTGGAGCTGGGGACAGCTCCTGACCTCTGCTCCCAGGGGCTGCACCCCATGCTTGCCGTGTAAACCAAACCCAGTCTGTGTCTCCCAATACTACAAAGATGACAGGAGTACTTCTGGAGATGGCAGGGGGATGACTCACATGCATAAGAGGAGGAAGGTATTCACAAAGGCTGATCTCCTACACACACTTGCTGTGGGAAAAGGCAGAAGTTGTGCTCTTCTAGAGGTGTCCTGGAGGAGCCTCTCTTCCCCTCCCTACTGGCAACACAAGAAACCAAGGCACATGAGTATCACTAGACTAACCCTAACTCTTGGGAGTATCCCTGTATGCAAGATCCCTTCTCTATAATGGTTAAAATACTTTGCATATCTCCTGAAACCTTACACCGATTCCTTTCTTTCATTTTCAAGGTAATGTTCCGTGCCCTTAATACTCAGAGCAAAATATCAGCTCTTTCTTAATATGCTGTTAAAACTATTAGCATTTTCTGTGTAAAGCTGCTAACCAGCTCAGTATTTGCTAAAAATGAGGCAATTTTCCCAAAGCCAGTAACTTCTTCTAAACTCAGAGATGCAACAGGGTTACTAAAAGGCCTGCATATGTATTTCAATCACTTTATCAGGAGAGGTAAAACACAGTGTTCTCTTTGTCTCTGTAGTGAACGATGATCGATTTCTTTAAAAGTATGTTTGCACGATGAAGAAAATATCCGTATTTTAACTAAAAAAAAAACCACCAACAGAAAGTAGGAAAATTTCTGTGTCTTATTCCTCCATTCCATAATTCTGCTTCTCTAATTTCACACATATTTAGCATCTTGTCTAGGGGGCATTAGTGTATTTGGTGATGAGATGAAGGCAGCCTAATGCAGGCCTGGCAAGAACTCCCTGTCACCAATCCTCCTGGGTCCGGAGATCAGCGCTCTTAAAACACGAGGATTTGATAGAGTTAACGCCATCCCCTCGAGCAGATGGTTTGGAACATTCTGTCAACGCTGCCACCGATTACTGCAAACAGCTCCTCGTTACACTGATAGCCCCTCTGGGAGCCCGGCAGAGACTGGCCCGACCTCGGCTCCCAATTGCCAAACGCGCCTTTCCCGGGGCTGTGAGGGTGCTCGTGCCTCGCCCAAACACAGCCCCTGCTTTCTCCCACTGCAGCTCCACACCCCACAGCTGCTCCCAAGGGCACTGACAGGTTTTTGTTGTGTTTTCCACTGCTCGTGGTAGACTGCTAAATGTATTTTCCTTTTTTTAAAGAGTTTAAGCCGTCACACCTCCGGCTTGGGGAGTGCCGCTGTCTCTCGGGCAGCTTCAGCTGTCCTGCCTACCTCTGTGGTGGCAAAACACTCACAGACTATTTTGAATATATGAAATATGACCTTATGTATTCCATATTCATTAGTAACATTTTCTGCACTTCCTGAATAGGTATGAGTCAGACTGGAGTCACAGTTAACACCACAACAAAAAATTTCTATAAACTTGGTCCAGTTTCTCTTTAAAGTAATGTCTTACACGTTAGCTTTGTGTTGCCTTTGTATTTGTCTTACCTTACTTAGCTCAATACCAATAAACAACACACAGCATTTATGGATTCATTACTGCAGGGTTTTTTCAGCACTGTAAGTTCAATTAAAAATTTTAAGTCCCTACATTTCTTCTAGAAGAACCCTGGAGCATCAGAGTTGCCAAAGCTTCTCTTTTGTCCTGAATTTGGTATCTTACACTACAATATATACTGGTAACAGAGGAAGAAAAAAAAAAGTCCAATTTATCTTTCCAGCTGGAAGTCATTCTCCAAAGCAATTAACTTCTTTAAGAAGGATATGCACTTGGAATTAAAGATGAAGAACTGGTCTGAGAAACAGAAAAGCTGACAAAATTTCAATTCTGTCCCTCACCTAGAGCTTGCAGAGAACAGCTGGACAACTCATCAAATGAAACACCAAGAGGCTTCCTCACTCCTGTCTGGCTGGGTTTGTATCAGGGACAGTACATTCCAATCAGCCACTGGCATCTCAGGTTTCACCCTAGAGGTGACAACATCTGCTCCATTGTGGCAGCTACAAGCTGGTTCCAGGCACCTCAAAGCTCCCTAAACGCAGCTCAGACCTTCCTTCATACGAGACCCTGAGGACACTCCAGCTGCTTCCAAGATCTTTCAGGAACACACCTAGTACCAGACTGAGTCTCAAGAATAAGTAGGACCCAGATGTCCATTAGGACTGAGGTGTCCTAGCACCAAAGTCCAGGGAATACTGTGAAGGGGAAAGGAAAACCCTTGGTTCTCTTGAAAAGCACCACATCCAGGAAACATCCACAGGCTCTAACTCCACATCCCACACAAAGGAGGAAAAGCTTTCTCTTTGCCTCTAACTATAAAGATTATAACTATATATTTTTCCTGTGTCTGCACCAACATGAGTGAAAGACATTTTAATAAGTCAAAACCAAGCATTACCAAAACAGACACTGGCAGAAAACCCCTGTGCAGAGTCACAGAAACAATAGTATAGTTTGTTTGGTTTATTTTTAAATACTCACTGACCAAACACTTAAACGAAAAACCAAGAAAATATGGTGATAGTTCAACAACGTAAGCTGATGTTCTCAGTCACAGCCTAGTGGACAAATATCCACCAAAAATGACCAGTTAATACAAGTGAATTCCTTTTTGGCAATCCAGGCAGAGAGCAGGCAGGAAGGCTGAACAAGCTGTGCCGTTTGGACAGATGGTCCTGCTGACTCCAAGCTGAGGTAGCGCACAGGTTACACGGCTGTTTGCATAGGAATCATGCAATTGAAGGTGTTTTCAAAAAGAATTTTTTGATACCATCAATTTAACCCCAGTACTTCTAAGAGAAGGTGTGTCCATTTGACCTGCTGCAAGATTACATTCTTAACTGCAGGCATTTGGACTGGAGACTCATGTTCCCTCTCCAGACACAGAGATCTCATAGAAAGGGCATCAAATCAGTGGAGAGACCAGAATCTCTAAACGTTACTGTAATACCAATATAAAACCAATTATCAGTAGAAATATCATTACAACAGATGCTGCACATTATTTCAACAATTCTTTATATTACTTCCACTCCACCAAAACCATGTTCAATTCTAGCCTGAATAAAGATATTGCAGCTATGTGGATAAATAAAAAAATTCAAACAAGCTTATATTTTTTTCTCTGACACTTGGTGCATCTATAGTTCATATTTGAGGGACTTTATTAAAAGAACAGTCCAGCAGGTTACAGGACAGTTGGTATCATAGCTTGGGAGAAGGAGCTTTCACCATTGAGCAGGGTGGGTGACAAGTTACACAGCAACACCTGCTGGCAAATCCACACAGGAGAAAGATCCGTGTCCCTTGCAGGAGCTGCACTTCTCTGGAGAAGCAATAGGATCATAATCGCCAGGGACCCCACCCCACAAAGCCTCACCCCAGTGCCTGCCTCCTCACTGTGTAATCTTGATAATGTGCTCGGATTGTGCAAGAAGATTAAAATGAGAAATGGAAACAAAGATGAAAAGGGGCTTAAAAGAGGAAAGATATGCAGAAGGAAACAGGAATATAAGCAGGGCCACAGCAGCAAGACTCCTGACAAATTTACTAATAAATGTTTGTAGGATTTGGCCTTGTGATTTTAATTTGTAATAACAAAAAGGCAACGTTTTTCAGTCATACTAGTGTGGGCAGTGGCTTTCATTAAAAAGGGTTACTGCCTCTTCCCCATTTCATCCTCTTTCTATAGTGCTCAGAACACCTGTGCTATTAAGCTTTTGTCCCTTGGATTTTTTGAAAATAACAAAAAATTAACAAAGTAACATTTGTTGACAGTCCCCTCAGCCAGCACAGTAGGTGTTCTACCTATGGACTGTCACATTTTCCATGTTCATTTCTGCAGGTGCTAAATACATGCTGACAACAACATATGTTACCAGTCTTAAATGTGTGGGATTTTTTTTTTTAACCTTGTAATTAAAGAGTGCTCACAGCTAGGGGAAAAAAAAAAAAAAAGAAAACAAAACAGGTGAAAGCTGTTTCTGCCCAGTGTATTTAACATTCACTTACATCCTCCTCCTCTCTCTGTCTCGTAAGTTGGGTATTTCCCTAATGATGCATAGAAAGAAAAGCAAGGGGGTGGAAGGGGGAGAGAAAGGATTCTATCTTCCAAATGGTAGCTATTTAAATATGATATCAAACAATTTTTGAAAATATCAGCATGCAGAATAAGCATTGATTCTCTCTGGAATCACCCTTTCCCCCTGGGTCTCCTCACTTGTATTTCTGAGCTCTCTTTTTGTTTATATCTGTCTCTTATTTTAATCTCCTTAGTCCTGCCAAGTGTGTTATACTTGCCCTCCAAAGGAGTGTTTCCTATACATTCTGTCATACAGTAGGACTCACCTATTTATTGAATAAAAGTTGGACTTGCCCTATTAATTATGGTATCATTATTTTTGGCTGTTTAACGTATCACACTATTATTCATTGAAACCTACACACTGTGCTTCAGGGCAGCACTACCAACAATCTACACATATACACAAGTCAGGGGGAAAAGGTGTATTCCAGAACAATTTATTAAGTCATTTTTTAATGTAAATGTTCAGAACAATATGCCACAATTACTTTGGTCAGCTGAAATAAAGTTATATCATAAAATCAATTAGAAATCTCTCTAAAAAATAAATCCAATTAACTGCATATCAAAAAAGATGTGATGGAGCATATTAAAAGTAAGTAATACTATGTCATGAGTTATCAAAGTACTACACACTGAAATATATTATTAAAAAAAAATCAAAGGTACAGACAAATGTAATTTCTCAGCTGGTGTTACAAATATGATGCAGTAGGTTTTAGCTACACTATTTTTGTTCTAAGCAAGTTTGAAATGCTGAGATGAACAAAGTGTTTCCTTGCTTTCTCTTCAACCTTATGATGAGACTTCCTTACTTGAGGATAACCAAAAAAAAAAAAAAAAAAAAAAAATTTAAAGGAAAGGCCATGNNAAAAAAAAAAAAAAATCTGAAGGGAAGGCCATTGAGTTCACAGCATTGAAGACAAACTAAACCACTGTTACCTCATCTCCCCATGGCTCTGCTGGAGAGTGGAACAGCACAGGCAGGAGTCTGCCTGCTCCAGGAAGGGAAGGCACAAATCTCCCCAGCTCTGATAAAGAGGAGAAGATGTGGCAGGAATCATTTTGGCACAGCACTGCTACAATATGCTGCAATTGCTCTGAGCTTTCAGAGGTGCTGGGAAAATACTGTGCTGCTCAGTTCCAGGCATTTGTCTTTTAGCCAGTTAAAAAACCAACTTGAGCAAATATGCCAAATATTTGCCTTCATTGAGAAGTAAGCCAAAGAAAACCAACATGATAAAACAGCCCATCTGTGAATTGGCTCTGCAACTCAGAGCACCAATTCTGGGACTGCTTGATCAGTATTTTTCCTCAGACTCAGAATGGCAATACTTAGTTTCTGAATCCAGACTTAGAGCTCTAACTCAAGTCCATACTGGAACACAATTTAAACAAATTTTTTTTAAAGAGAGTAATAAAAAAAAGTCTTGCTACAAGTGACCCTCAGACAATAAAGTCTTCTCAGTCATAAAATACACCTGTCATAGCACTGTAATGTTGAACATTTTTACTTCATGCCTAGTTTCCTTCTACACCAGAACTCTGTTCCTCCAGCTTAAAATTATCCCAAACCACATATTGCATATATGAAGTCTGACACTTATTAGGCAAAATGATACCTAAAAAAGAAAAAAGCTTAAAGGAATAGCATGTGTCAGTCAGGCACCAAACACAGACTCCCCCTATTAAACTCTGAGAGTTTTCTTAAGTGTTAGATCCTACTCCAGCCCTCATAAAGGGTTAAAATACAGATGCTGTGAATGGAATGTATAATCCTTAAGGCCCTGGAGCATTAAGACATATCTGCTCCTTAGGGTCCATCTCTGTCCATAATCAATTTCTTCCCCTGGAGAACATTAATTGTCTCTAATGATAGCTTTCCATCAATACATCCTTGATCTTAAAAGGCCTGTACAGCTTTTTCCTTTATTCAATCAAATCATCTCTACAATTGCCCTCCTTTAGTAAGATAATACCTTTTAAGCCTTGTATTTTAATATAAAAAAATAAGAGGTAGCAGCAAATTCTAATGGAAGTGCTAACATTTGAGAACCAGGATGATGGCTTCCATTATCCTAAATAATGTTTGAAGATTACGGAAAGCACTGTGTTTCAAAAGGTGGAAACTAATCCCTCACTTTCAAATTATTCCTTGTACAAAAATCTGTTCTGACATTAGGAATTTTTGTGCCCCAGCTACAGCACAGTATATTTAAATATTTGAATATGAAAGATAATTTCCAGCTCTGGAAGGGAAAAAGCAAATAATTACTATTTGTAAGCAGTAAATGCCGAATTATTTAAGAAATTGACAATCTTAAACACAGAAGCCCTTTATTTTTTCATTCTCTGGTACAAGGGTGGCTTAACTGTTCACTCAAATGTCTGTTAACTCCAATCAGAAGTTCCTGAAATTATTTAATTTTATGATGGCTCAAAAACTCAATCTCCTAGTGACCCACTAATGTGTCTTGCTTTTCCCACCCCCTTCTCTTCCTTGTACAAGCTTTTCAAAAGGCGTGGAAATTCAATTTTTTGCCATTCAACCAATTTGTTTCCATTCAAATAGAGGATTTTTCTTGCACTTCCTTATCTAGATTGCCCAGCACCAATCTGTGTTTCTACCCATATTCCAACACAGTTCTGTGGGAAATGGCACTACTGTTTACAGTGGCTCAAGGACCTTGAAATGAAACACTGATGGCACAAAAGACCTCAAACCTTTAGAAATCTTAGCTTGGTATTTTTTTTTTATATCCAGCATGAACATGACAGAATTTTGGTGATGCCTATTTAGTATCATTTTTATCTAAGAAGGGCCATGGAGAAGCTTTTCCAACAACTGACTATCATCCAGCACCGACTGTAATGTTAGAGCCTTCCTCTTACTCAAAGACCATTACACACAAATAAACAAAAGCAGGAGATTTACATCAGGAACATCATCAAAACTCTAAAAAATATGTATTGTGCAGATTTTCTTTTTATTCTCACACTAGCACACATACCCATGACGTGCATTTGACTATTTGCTATTTTACAAAATATTGACGGCAAAAGCAGTAGGAGAAAAAATAATGCCAGGAATACAAAAAAAAAAAAATAAGAAATATAGGCAGGTAGATACAATCAATCTAACAGCTATCAAACCTAAACAAAACAAAACAGGGAGAAAAAAAAAAAGGGAGACCAGTTAACAACCTAGATAAGAGATGAAAATTGCCAGTGAGGCAGATCAAGTTTATTCAATGTCCTGATAAGCACCTATTTGCTCTTCCCCATAATGCTCTCTCAGTATTTATAAATTATCATTTAATTATGCTGGCAAGTGGTAATTGTCAAATAAAGCTCAGATAGGCATAAGCCCTCAGGCTGCACATGACAGAAAAATATCTGTTAAAGCTGGGCTGATTCACACGCTTAGGAAATCATTTCCTTTCTTCTTTTTATCCTTGCCAACAAATTATATGAACTGGCACTTTGTGCTTTGTAGGCATTTTGAAGTCTATGCAGATTACAGGAAAGAAAAATTAGTTGTTTCAGTATCTACCATTCCTAAATTATTCTGCTGATTTAAGACACCATGTTCTGTTTCAACAAAAGAGTGCCAAAGATCAAGGAATCAGAGCCTTCCTCTGCTTAGAATTTATGCCCAGGGTCACTTTCAATTGGGTAAATCAAGACTTGGGGAATTATTGAATACTGTGAATAGTAGATTTGATACAGAGCAATAGTTAAAATATGACGTTTATCCCATTAGTATAGAAACACCGAGCAATATTTTTTAAAAGTGTCTTACTACTCAGATTCAATTATAGACCCATTAAACATTCTCTGATACACACACTGATACAGATGCAGGCACCCACAGATTTGAAGGACTTCTTAATTTACAGCATACATATCCAACTACTTAAATATGTAGGAAAAATAGATGTAAAAGAAGTTCAATGCCAAGTAACAGTGAAATCAGGCTCTTGAGAACTTTGGCCTGGAACATGAGTCTGAACAACAGAAATGCCAGATTTACAGCACGTTGCTAGAACATTTGCTATCAATGCCACTGCAAGGTGGTTACTGCCCTAAAAAGTACCAATATTCCCTCTTTTTTTTATGTCTGTACAGTTACTGTCAGACAGAAACTCAGGGTGACAGACAACTGGCATGAGCACATTAAATCTCTTCCTCTGCTTTCCATATGTACTTTTGTGCATCATGGGTTCCTTCTCTGTTAAAGGCTTTTAAGATCTTTGGCTTACTGGAGGGAGCCCAAATCAAGTCTCAGTCTGCCCTTTCTTTGTACCTCAGCATATCTATATATTTTTGTCTCCCTCATCAGCAGAGTTCAATAGAATTTCTCTCATTTTTACCCATACTCTAAACACAATTAACTTCTATTCAAATCAGAGCTGTTAGTTAGTTGATGCCATATATGAGGCTTCTACCTATGATATTGGTATATCCTGCATTACCTCACATCCTTCTGAAGAAGTCACCAAGCCTTCTGAATCTTTCACAAGCAGCTTGCTGATAAAACAGGCTAGAATTTTTCAAAAAAATCCTGTTCTCCTTTCAGGCTAGCAGTAACCCCCAGCGATTACCACAGGCAGTACACAGTCCCCATGCACTCAGTGTACAGTTAACAGCAATAACTGTAGTTATTATACAGTTATTATAACTGTAATTCTACTGCTTAGTAGAACAAGAAACATATTGTAACTTCAATGGCATAACTGCAAATTCTTTTCTTCCCATTTAAGGTTTCATGGCTTCAGTCTATTTGCATGGACTACCTCACCCAGATACTTCCTGTTGCTTCAGAGCTGGAAAAGCACTGCTCACCAACCTGCCTTTTCTCATTACTGCAATGATCTACTGCCACTTCCCCTGGTCTCATGAAATACATCATCTTCCTCGGGAGTACATGGAGAATTAGTGCCCCAGGGGTTAGATAACACAGAGCTTGGCCAAGCAGTGTAATTCACAGGTTAGACCAGATGTTCAAGCAGCAGACAGCCAGAGAGCATTTACTGGTGCTGCTGCTGCAGCCAGAACAAGCTGGTGTCTTATATTCAGCATAAGCAGCAAAGTAGATAAGGTTTCTCATAGGAATAGCTTTTAGCCTCATTGATCTCCCATAAAAGCTACTGTACAACTCCACAGCCCTAAATGCACACACTGTGGTTTGGATGTGCCCTGACAGTTCCCAGAAAGAGATGCAGGATTGGCTTTCTATCACCAATACGCTTCACACAGGGAAGAAGAAAAAGCAAATAAAAACCAAACGGGAACATTTCTTCACATACAGATCTTGTGTTCAGAAATTCCAGACATTAACTCCTGCAGCAGAGCATTGCATCCTAGTACCAGGACTATAGCTACAGTGAATCAATGCCAAATCAGAAACATCTACTCCAGAAAAGGACAATCTGCAGAACTTGAAAATTTGCTCCTGATATTTCGGATCCAACTAATACATTGGCTGCAAAGTCATGAAGACAAAACATCACTGAATTTATCAACATAAAGGCTTTAGGATCTTGGATGTGAATGTGGTTCTGTTTGTTTTCCTACAAGACTATAAAATATATAAATCTGTTTAACAGTGTTTATTCAAGTAGTATTTTATCAAAAGACTTTCTATTTTCACTAGTTAGTGAACTGAACTTGATATCAATTAAAGAGAAAAGAACTGCTTTTGTAACACTGTAAGGGACTGTTACACAGATGACGGACATTTTCATGCAGAAAATTTTGGAGAGCTCTAATACTTATTCTGAAATAGGTTTTGTGCTGACAACTGGCCAGAAAGTTTTTTTCCTAGAAATCATTTTATACTAAGAATAACCTTCACTAAAGAGGTATCTTATCAGAGGCTTTTCCAACCTAAATGACTCTGTGATTCTAAGATTTTAAAGAACTACATGCCAAACTGGGGATGAGAAGGACCTTCTCCAGAAATCAGCATTATTTCCGTTCTCCTTTAGCTAATCTGGGTTTTGCAGGTCTTTCCAGATACATTTTAGAATCAGTAGACTTTCCATAATCAGCAAAGTAGGAATCAACTCACCTTTCAAAAACTGTCTGCTTATCTCTACACACTTTTTGACGTCTTTAATCACAAAGTTGACTGTGGAAAATGCATCACATTGCCAATCATAAACAGCAGCCCAGGGAACTCAGAACGCTTCTGCTCTAGGGGAAATCTGCAAACCCACAATCTTTTCTATTAGCAAAGAGTATAATGCTGGTTCTGTCAGAACTTATGCTTATGAGTCTTTGCTTGTACAGGAATAGTTTGTTGCATTTACACAGCATGTGACTATCTAAAGTTACTCCTGTGACTCTGTCTGGAGAACAGCAGCGTGGGGAACACAGTCCTGCACCACATAAATTACTGCTGAGACTTCAAACACACAAATTGGTATTATGTAACAGACTTCCAACCTGAAGAAAAAAATACCTGCCAGCACACTTCTACTGGCCTAATCCAGCTTCCACTGAAACCATCTTTTCTCTGGTCACAGATAATTTGTATCTATAGTTGCTGGGAGGTCTCTCTTCTGAAGCCCTCATAGTTAAGATTAAGAACTAGAAAATTAGACATGACCTAATAAAACATAATTTTACATTCAAATCTATATGGATTATTGAAAAGAGTCTGCTGTTTCTTTTTCTCATTTTGCACAAAAAATCCCTAGCTACATCATGGCATTACTGACTTCCTATATTTTAAGTTGAAAAGACCAGGTCACATAAAAATCTTGTCATGATTACAGATTGACTTAAAATGGTCCTGTATCTATAAAGTATGATAAGCCTTGAATGTTTTTCTATAATTTTATTTCAAAAAATTAATTATCTTTTACTTTTCTATCAAGTTCACTAGGGCTTTTCCATACAAAATAGCACAATAAGGACCAGAATTCAAACTGCTTGGTTTTACAGCCTCAAGTTGTCTTCACCTTTAGTCATATCCTTTGCACTCTGTGCAAGCTTTTACCTTTTAGTTTTAAATCTGTTTTTCAATATCTTGGTTCAGTTTTCATTTAAATTGTCCAGACAAATGAAATAATATTAAGGTCACGTTAAAGACAGCTTCACATGCCCTCAAAATTTATTTATCCAACTCATGAGAAGATAATGAAAGGTCTTCCTTAAAAATCATGGTGGATTGGGAGATGTGGTTTGACCAGCTATAAATATTATTTCTCAATAACAACCACACTTTCCTTTCAATGAATTTTCTTTTTGAAAAGATTTCATCACATATACAAGCAGGGATTTTTTGCTTAATTCCACGCTCATCAAACCAACATCAGAACGTTGAAATCACATTAAATGCACATACCCTGAGAACACACATTGCATCCAATTTCAAAGTCAGGCCCATGTACTTCTGTGAAAATCCACAAGTAAACTTCATATCTCAAGCCTATCTCATTACTGCAACAGCATTAATGAGATGCTTCTCTTTACTTTCCATATGTTTCCTGCTGACTTCCCAGGTCAACCCGATAAAGACTTCATGGTCTCTATCATGACAGCAAGAGCAGGAATATGGATTTCTTTTTTTTTTTCCCATTGGTAATTTTATGAAAGAACAGGTTTGAAAATGTGAAGCAATATGATGGCATAGCATGACACTGCAAAAACAAAAATATAATTTTTCTTCAAAAATTTTTACTCAAATTCTGGAGAGAACTGTCTCCTCTTCACAAATCAGTATCTTACTCTTTAAGGGCATTTTATGGAGAAAGATTTTACTACAAAAATAAGTCTCTTCCTTTTTAATCCCTATTTAAAATGAGGTTATTGAAAAATGGAGTTTACCTGAAATTTTTAATTTACATTGAGTAAACCTTATGTATTTGAAATTATTGAAAAATGGAGTTTACCTGAAATTTTTAATTTACATTGAGTAAACCTTATGTATTTGAAATTATTGAAAAATGGAGTTTACCTGAAATTTTTAATTTACATTGAGTAAACCTTATGTATTTGAAATTATTGAAAAATGGAGTTTACCTGAAATTTTTAATTTACATTGAGTAAACCTTATGTATTTGAAATTATTGAAAAATGGAGTTTACCTGAAATTTTTAATTTACATTGAGTAAACCTTATGTATTTGAAAAAGTGGCATTATAAATTAAACTGGAAGTACATAGTAGAATGTCAACTTTCCTGGAAATAGCAGGTACTTTGGCATATGTTGTATTCAGCATCACATCAGCATGTACACTGTAATTTATGCAGTTTCCTTGCACATGGAGCAATTTATTCTTTTTCCTTAGGATTTAATTTTTTATTTTGCTTATAGACAGCTTCCATTATGGTAATCCAAGCTCCCTCAGACTCTTGAAGGGCATTCCCAGCAGGGAAAAAAAGAGCATGTGCCATGACTAGAACTAGAAAGCAGAGCATGTCCACTGGCTGGCCACTTACTGCCCAAAAGGCTGTGTAAGCTTGCAATCTGCCCAGCTTTTACATCAGTCTGAACGTATTTGTCCTGCCACCAACCCGCACAAAACTCTGCACTGCTTTCAAATCTGATTGAGTTTAGCCAACAAGTGTCCAAGGACACGGAGATGTGGAGAGGCAGCATCACAACACAACAGTAAACCAAGCTACAATTTCCTAAGAGGTTCACATCAAGACATCTGGAATCAGCTCCTTGCTTTGTTATTTATAATGTGAGGATTATTCATTTGAATTTATAAAGTGCAGAGAGACCCCGAGAAAGAAGGTGCTGTGAGAGTAATAAGCATGTTTATCAGTCTGTTCTTATTCAAAACAGAGCATACATAAACAAGTCAGGCAGTGAAGGCACCCTTTATGAGGCTGAAGCTGGGATTCCCAGGCCCCTGTGCAGAGCTGTGTCCAACAGTTCCATCCCCCGTGAGGTGACCTGCACAGTCACGACTTTTTCCCATCATGGGGACAGGCACCATTCAGGCCAGACAGGAGTCTGGGGGCTGAGGACATTCAGGGTGTTCATGGAGTGCATTGCATGTTTGTGACTGTTACAAGAGACCGAACAGTGCCAGTAAAAAAGCACATATTCTCCTAAGAAGCAGCCATTGTCTAGTCCCAACTTCTCTGAAGGGCGTCGACGAGATATGTGCTAATAAGGAGAAGCTTTGCTTTAATTTTAGACCTTAGAAATTCTTATTGGTTTGTGTAGGGTGTGGTCACTCGGAATTTGGGCAAGACTTCAGATGCTGCTGGCATAGCACAGCACAGCCAGCTGGAATAAACCACGAGGGAAAAGAACCTTGGGAAAAGGTGCAAGACAGCTTTGGAAGAAGATCCTCCAGAGAAAGTTCATGAGATGTGTGTGAGGTGAGGCTGTTTGGAACTGAAACTCCCTTGTTTAGGTTTGTTATTGCCTTGCATCTCCTCAAGGAAGTTGCACCCCATGCCCTGTAAGCTGGTTTCTCCTGTGATGATTATTGGAGCTTCATGAACAGCAGGAAAACCCCACAGATTTCTGATTTTTGGTATATGAAAGTATGCAAATTTAAAGAATATTGTTTGAACTTTACAAAACTTTTTTTCTTCCCATATTTCTTCCCTTCCGTCCTCTATATATTTTTCACATAATCTAACTTTTTTTATATTCTTACATTCTTCAGAAAGATATTTGTGAGCATCCTCTAGTTACCACAAACCTAAATTATGAAAACATATGGAATATATTTAGTTAGGAAACTGTGTACAATTTCCAAGAATCCTTGGAGAAGAACTATTACACATTAGAAAGTACTGGAAGGATAATATAAAACAACTTCACAATTAACTCAACATTTAATAGCTACCTCCAGTATTCTCTAACTTATGGCTGATATTTTTTCATGTTATAATTGAAAAAGATTTTTTCCTCCACATTTATACACTAACAGCTACATGGAAAACATAAAATTTGAAGTTATAATTAATTTTGAAACTATTTGGTTTATACAGGGTTTTTTGAACCTATGATAGAAAAATTATAGCAGCCATTACGTGGATATTGCTTTTAACATTTCATTAGAAATCTCTACTTTGCTGCCAATAGAGCAGCACTGAAGAAACTGTCAAATTTCTAACACAGCTTTTTCACTTTAAGAAATACCAAATTGTGATATTTTCTCTATCATCTAATTCAGATATATAACAGATGTTTATTAGTGTTCTTCAAATGCATTCTGGGCTGAACTCTGTCTTCAATTAAATATTCAAAGACATTGTTAAGATCACCTGGTCAGATTTCTTCTGTAGTCTGGGCCATATAATTTCAGTTGTTCCTGTACTGAGCCAAATGATGTGTGTTTGTGGCTGCCTCAGCTCCTCTCTCTGGAGAGAGTGTATTTTCCTTTCTTTTCCAGTAATATCCTGATTAATATATCATCTTCTTCTCCCAAGTTTGGATTTCATTGTGACACATCATTTTGCTTCAGTAAGTAAATATATAAAATGTATATCCAGAGTCAGGTTTGAAAGCCACGTAACAACTGACCTATTACAAACAATGGGTCTTCTGTAGTGGGCAGCTTTGCCAGGATTAGTGTGTTTCGATGAGATAATCAACTATGCATTTTGTGACCAGCTCACTCACATCCTGGCAAAATGATCTTGCTGGGAGGCAGACTGCATGCTTCACTACCAGGAAATGGACAATGACAGATAGTCTGCATTTCCATTTACACGTATCCTTAATTGTTGTCACTGAAAAAGACGTGCCAGATACTGACACAACAGATCATTCAAAATAAGTTATGTATTCATGTTAAGCGTTATTTATCTAGACTGCAAAGGAAAACAAATATTGCTCTTTCTCCCCCCCTTCCTAATTAGCCAATTGTTTCAAATGCTTTTTGTTAGGGATTCAGCAATTTATGTTCTTTAAGCTTGTCATAAAGATAACGCTTATTATGAACTATGCTAAGAATACAGTCCTAATTCAGCTTCCTTTCTTTTCTGGCTACACCATAATGAAGATGTTTGCAGGATTCATTTATTTGATTCTGTCCAGGGAGCCTCATGAAATGTATTTAAAAATAAACACAATGAAAAACCCACGCTCAAAACATCACTGGTTTTTTTTTTTTGTGTGTGTGTGTGACATCCTAATAACAGTGCTATGGAGTCCTGTTAAAATTTGGTAAAAGAAAAAAAAAGCTGCATTAACAGATAGGAAATTGGAAAAGAATAGTCTAGCTAACGCTATTTAAGAAAAGCTGAAAATTATGCTATAAAACAACCTCATTAAGGCAGCTTTTAAAAAGTAAACAAAAGAAACCCCCAAATCCCTAAAGATTAGAGACAAAAAAAGTAACTTCCTGAAAATCATTTCATAGTGAAAGACGGCCTTTTCTAACACCGGAGACCTCCTGAATAGAAATAGCATAGAATATAATTGTTGTCATTATAATTATTGTTAATAATAATAATAAAAAGAATTTTGGTCTTTAATTTTCTAAGGCAAGACTACTCATCTTGGCCACATCATGAAGCTCACAAGGACTTCCTCAGTGAAGGAGAGGATCTTCCCTGAGTCCCCACACACCAACTCTCAGCCTCCATTCTGCCCTCTTCCAGTTTCTCGGTGATCTCAGCTTCATCAAAAGCAAAATTAAACAGATTTACTGAAGATCCTAAATTGGAGAAGTCTCACCAGACTGAAGACAGATTTAAACTGTCAGCATATAATGCATGGAACAAAACACAGGAACGTGATGTACAGAAAAGACCTGCTCTGAATTAATCAAAGTCAGTAAAAGAAATAAATCTCACCGCTTTTATAAATATTATCTGGTTTCAATACATACTTGCCACAGTTCTGATTTTATACTGTATTTCTTGGGAAAATCACTTTTCATGACAATCAGTGGAACAGCCTATTTCCACAATTTCTTACAGCCCAGCAGGCAGGCCTACCTCTTACAGCCTTGTTAATTATGAATCCTTTCTGCAATGCTAATAGATTATTCCACTGTGAATGAGCATCCAAAATTATTTAGTAACACCTTGTTTAATATGTCAGTTTTGTGATTTTACATATGAAATAATTAGTTTGCTTTAAAAAGTGTAAAAAAATAAAAGAGCCTTCACTTGTGCTATCATCTCTTTTACCAGCATAAGCAACACCAGGGGCAAGTCATTAGTTTCTTTGTGGGGTTGTTGGGTTTTTAAATTTTTTTTTAAAATTTCGATGATTTAGCCACCATCAGCTTAACTATATCTCCACCAGGTCAGTACACACAGGTGCCATGGATGTGACAACAGATGGACCTACAAATGAATATGTATGCAACATATAAACACAGTCAGTGTCACTCTGCAACAGGTTCCATGCCTGAATAAGTAAATTGTTTTCCCTTTTTTCCTTTCCATCTTTAAAATGTGAAAACAGAAAGCAGCTTAATTGGGATTTGTTTTTATTCCCACCATATTTAGTTTTGACTGCAAAATCATAATTCTTTCACCACAGTACATGGCCTGACTTCAGAAATGCTTAGTATCTACTGATTCTTCAACCTCTCAAAAACCACATTTCTTATAAAAATTCAGACATTTAACTCCATAAACAAATGTTCTTATTAATACATCAGCCAACTCCAAAAAAAATCAGCTTCCATAATGGACTGCTACACTGGTTCATCCAGCCTCTCCTTCATTGGCATGAAGCTGATTGTGGCCCATTCCACACTACCTAGAAAGCAGCAAATCCTTTGTAAGGATTTTTGTTGCATTACATGGTAGAATGAAAGGTTTGTAAGTAAAATTCTTACAGAAATGAATAATGGCACTAACATAAAAGCACAAGACTCAGACTGGAGACTGCTGTATTCTCATAGCCATATAGATATATTTTGCTCTTCTGTCACTTAGCAATCCCATTTCAGTGAAAGATGTAGGAATTAAATGCTCTTGAAAACCAAGCCATTTACCCTTGCCTCAGTTTACCCAGTTGCAGTGTCTTACAGTAAAATATAGATGTATTTTACAACAAGAGTACATTGCAAAATTCCCTCTTTCTTTTTTATTGTTCTCTTCTTGTGTTTAGGAAAAAGCTTTTGTAGAGTACTCAAACATACTCCAGGAACAGATGAAGGACTTCCTAAATTGGTCTAGACAACTTATTGCTTCCAGCTTATTGACTCTCTTCGAGTGGCTTCAATTTCCTGTGCCATTTCAGGAGTAACCTAGGGAAGGAACAAGAAGTTGGCTGAACCATGTCCCTGGCACACCTACGTCTCTCAACATTCCATACCAGGTGGTCCCTAAACTGTTCAGACAAATTATCTTTAGACTGCTAAGGATAGGCCAACTTACATTTACTCATTAATGGAGCCAGGTACTTCCTGATATCACAAACACTTTCAAATAAGCTAAAGATACTAAAACTCCACAGGAATTGCCTATTGCCCATTTACTGGTCTGTGCAAAGACCATTAGGACATGCTAGCAAAGGATGAAGGTCAATGGACAGATCTGCATTTTCCCACCGTTACAGAACCATTAGATCACGAATTTGCTACACACAGACAACTTCACTGTAGAAGAAGAAAATCCTTTTCACTTCTGTTGCACCCAAAACACAAACATAAGCATAAGACATAAGAGTGTTCCTTTCTACCACAGCCCCTCTTGATCCACTGAGCTAAAGCAGATTGCAGGACACAGTCATCACACACCCCTTTTTGTCACAGGTTGCCACAAAGGCCAATTAATGGCACATTATTGCAGGCCTGATATTCCATTTAGCATCCAGCTGCATGCTGATTACAATATAGTTATGACATTAATATAATTACACATTCTATATATAATAGGCATTGTAGAACATATAATAACATAATATTGCAACAAAAGACAGTCTGGAGTAAAAGTCCTGCAAGTGTGCACAGCTATTTCTTAATTTATTTTCCAAGCCTGATTTTTGTCTCGTTCTGGCTACCTCCATGACGCTGAGGGAAAAAGCAGCACTCACCCAGGCGAGGTCACAAGAGTCCTGTAGGAGCAAAGAGCGTGCCCCAGCCTGGATCACACCTGGCGAACGGATCAAATCCTCCAGCAGAACCACACAGCTCTGCCCCGGCTCAAGGGCACACAGCACCAGCAAGGTGCAAGCCTCCAGACTCCTCAAACATGAGCCTGCTATCTCTGCAACACTCTCAGGCTGACTACATTAAAAACAAGAGAACAACTCCACGAAACAAACTCTGGTGTAATTCTTCACATCATTACTGATGGACTGACCGAGCCATCTCGGAGAGTTTCCCCGTTCGTTTAGCTTTGCGTAAAACATTCAGCCCTTACGGTGCAAGAACAATACAAATGGATAATCAGGGGTATTGATTTCATAATGATTAATGGATATTGTACAGTATCTTTTTGCACTCTGCTTTCCTTGCACAGCCAAGGCTCCCACTAACGTCACGGGGAGTTTCTCGAGTGAAGAATGCTGGACTAGGTAACTGTTTTTGCACTTCAGGGCATCTTGCTCCGTTTGTTTTGTGCATAATAAAAGCTCATACTTGTACAGTAATTTAGCATTTCTGAATAAACAGAAATTGTGATTCATAATTCTCTATCTTCTTGTCTTCATTTCTTTAAAAAAAAAAAAAAATGAGTCACTGTTGTTTAATCCGATAATTATGCAAACACTAAATCTTACACTGGAGGAGAAAATGTTAACACATATTGAAAAACCAAAATGCATAGAACTATAATCTGTATGATAAAATGCATTACTCTGTTTAAAAGGATTGTTTTACAGAAGCAATTAACAATCAGCAATCATACAGTTCAGCCCGGTGTTTTGATGCCATCTGTTGGAGTAAGGCTTCACATTCCCTCGAATGAAGCTATAATTTTCCGTTTATGATTTCATTAGATGCATAGAGTGTAACAGCTACAAAAAGAAAGAGGATTTCACCAAACACTTTCATTTTAGAAAGAGCTGCTCTAAACATTTCAGTTTGACACAAATCTTCTCCCAAGAGGACAGGAAGTTGGTAAATTTGCAGTCATTTCCAGAACTCAGTAACATATTCTAGTGTTCAAAGAAACGTATCAGAAGCATTATTTCCTATCAACAAATTTAGGAAAAAATTATTTTAGAAACATGACACATTTCACTTCGTTCGAAAAACTGCAGTAAAAACCATTAATAAAAAAAAAGATATTTTTTAGTTCCTCTCCAGAACTGTAGCGATGTTTTTCCAATGGAATAATGGAATAAGTTTGTTACTTTATACATCTTACAAAAATACGTTTTCCCGTTTTATTAATTCATTAAACACGAGATTAAATCTTTGGGAAATTTTTCACTACACTAGGGGGAGCCAGATCACTACATTGTACACACAATTAGCTCAAAGTTTAACCCTCTAAAAAGACTCTTTTAAAAATAGCCTTATTAACATCTCTAGCTGATAAACAACTCATATTTCTATATGAAAGCGCTGACACAGAAGTCCCACAATATACCATGGAATATTAAGCAAACAATAAAAGCTATAGAAACAAATTAAATTTACTCTTATTCATTTTTATTTCATTGTTATTATTACATAGTCTGCTTCAATGTATGCAGGGGGAAAAAAAAACCCAAACATGGAAACCCCAAACCAATCACCTTAAAACCAACCTAAAACAATTCTGCTTTTCCTCTTAGTACCACACATCACGCAGATTCACTTGTATAATGTTGGCCATTATATTATTAATTCAACAATAGCATAAATAAGGAATGCTGCTACACTGAATGCATAAACACTACATTTTCCTTTGCTCTGATACTCACCAATTACACAGAACTTTTTCCTAAGAGTACAAGGAATAAATCCTGATTTTACTGATCATGTGCCTACAAGCTTTAGTCTTCTAAAATGGACCCATTTGTAAATCTTTCCTTTTTAAAGACTCTAATCAGTTTAACTCTGACAGCAGGAAAATCTCATTCCTAAAAATGAAAAAAAGACTTGATGTGGTAAATGATGATTTTAATTGTTGATTCCTTTCAAGCATGATGGTGAAAATCACCCACTCAGTCAGAGTTTTCAAAATCAAGAACAGACAAATGTACATGGTTGCAAAATTATGCCCAACTGTACAGACTTCAAAAAAGCCAACTACCCCACCCATGCCCATTCCACAGATGTCAAAGAGCTTCCTAGAACAAGGCAAAACTACCTAGGAATTGCTAAAGGACCCACAAAGGCAGGTGCCAGACACTGCATTGCATGTGCTGAAAAAGAATGAGCACAGTGATGTGATATTATGTGAATCTGTTATACCTGAAAACAATGACTTGGCTTAAAGGCAGGTTCCAAGCAATACCAAGGGTCTCTTGCTCAAGTAGAAATCTGCTTATTCACTCCAAGTCAAATATCATGCAAAATTGTTATGTGGCTGAAGTTAAATTCATTACATGAAGGAGGAATTTAGCATTTGTTCTACTTGCAATCATATATTTAATTTAAAAAAGAACCCTAACATCTTGAAAAATGGTATTCTTTTCATTTGTTTGGCCTCTTTCATTAGTATACTCAATTACCTTTGCTTTCTTTTGCTGTATTTTTGTCTTATAGTAATAAATGTCCACACTACAAGGTTTTTCTAGAATATGTTTTCCAGACCTGGTTATTTGACAAAAGTGCATTCTTTTAAAACAAGGAATGCATTTTAGTACTAAAAAACACTGATAAAGGTAAGCATCAATATTTATCTTAACAAAACCCATTATTTTAGTCTCCTATTTCATTACTTCTTCTTTTGCACTCCCTACTCTCCACTCATGATCTATTTTTTCCTTTACTCCACCCCCCACCAGTGGATGAGCTGCCCTGTACATCATTTGTCATTTGTATTTCCAGCTAAACCTCCAGTAGAAACTCCTAGACATGGCTTTCAAAGATTATTATTACATTAATAAAAGGAAGGGGAAGGGTGAAAAGGCCCCAGACTGAGGTCCATCCAGTCTGGTCTGACTGGGCCATCCCAGGGCTGTAATGACTGAAACATCAGTGGGAACAGGAGAGTGAAAGGGTTGTGCAGCAGATGCTGCCTCTGCCTTGGAAGCAATACTTTACCAGGTTGATTTCTTTACAAACCCAGATTCAACTCCGACGTGAATAATAACTTGTATCTCAAAATGTGACCTTTAAAACCTAATGAAAATTAGATTTGATCTAATCTGTGTGGCCCAGAAACAAATCTGACATGACAGAGTGAGATGCTGGGAATATTCAAGCAATAATACAGCATTTCACTCATGAATATGAATCAACAGCTACGAGGGAAGGCAATTGTGGAACTCTTCAGGGTTTCCCTGGATAACATTTGTCCATGGCCTCCATAGCGTATTAGGTTGACAGCTGCAGAAATATTTCCACTAGAAAGTACTTTGGATTCTTTTGAAAACTTAATCAAAAAATATGATAATGTTACTATCAGTACTTTTCCCAAACCACAAATACCCTACACATATGTATAGCAAACAGCATGTTTTGCTGTCATTGTTGTCCTGTCCTCACTCCTCTGCACTACAAGAAACTTTTCTCACATTCCACAGGATGTACAGTCGCATTTTATTAAATTAACAATCTAGAAATTTTGACAGAAAATCATGTGCTGATGGCAAAGGTATAAAGAGGCAAATGTTATTTAAGTGAAATGGACAATGTTTTTTTCCTGTTCTTACTCTTGTGCAAAAGAAAGTGTTTCTAATTTCAAGAGATTTAGTGATTGATTGAATCTGTCACCTTTCTTCACTAAAAGAAGATCAAGGTAATTTTCATGTCTTAGTTCACTAGCAAAAATCAGTAGTTATTGAGTATAGTGAGCACACAGAGAGCAGGCAGTGGGGACAGCCAGTTCTGATCTTTTATTAGGGCAAAATGCAGAACCAGTAAAAACTGGTCCTACACTGAAATTATGTTTCTTCCCAGGCATTCCTAATTCTACAAATTACTGAACAAACTAATCACACAAGTGTTGCTGCTGCAAGCTTTCACTGATTGTATAGCTTGTGTACCTAGAAATAGCTCAGGCATGTTCTACCTTTGTGGAAGAGCAACCACGTAGGGAGGTGAATCCTATCTACAGTGATGATATTTTACTGCCCAGATACTCAGAGGAGTTTTGCAATTCATGCACTTCAAGTTTTTTGATGAAACAAAGTCAAGTTTTCAATCTACAGTTGCAGAATTAGGAACTTCTTACAGATCCAGAACAATAAGGAGCATGTTCTTACAAAGCCTATTTTGAGGAAAGGCTTGAAATTATGGGTATAAAAATCACAACTGAAAGCATATTTTGATTATAGCCTGAATTTCAGCTCAGTTGGAACAATAGCCTGTGTCAGTTCATCATCCCACACCAACAGTAACTTGTTTGTCAGCAAACTTCTCCCATGTATCCCATTACATAGTAAGTTACAACTTTTGGAGGTAGGAGAAGGATAAAAGATGAAACTTCAAAAATCTCATATTGTGAGCCAAAATAAATAAAAAAAAAAACAACACAAAACACACCCCAAAACTTCACAAACACAAAAACATTTCAATAAAATTCTTGCTAAGATCATGAAATAAATGCTTGAATAATTCCTTAATGCCGGTACTGTTTGCCTGCTGATATATCCAAAGGTTATTCTTGATGCCTTTGCCTCAGCATTACACTAGGAGATCATGTTTTGCTGCTTCCTTAATATTAATTTTAAGTATTTTTTGGAAGAAAATGCTTCCAACTTAATTTCTATCCTACAATTTAATTTCTATCCCAGAGAAATGACTATTCTGAGCCAGCAGTGGTGTACTATCTCACAATGACCCCCTGCACAAGGAGAAAACTTTGGTCCCAGTTTACAAACTTCTGCAAATGCTTTAATTTGCAGATTGTCCTCTGGATTTCTGGGTTAACACTGAGGTGAACAGGAATAGCTGCTCAATGGGAGCACTCCATCATGGGGAGCATTGCTCCAATTCACCACCCAGAGCTTCCAAGTTCTTGTTCATAGTCCGCACATTCTTGTAAACAGAAAGGTGGTAGGTAAGAGGCATGGGTAATCAAAACCACTCCCACATGCAATCACTGCAATGTGACCAGTCACTTTATCTTTTTCTAGAACTGTAACAACTCATTACTAACCAGCAGCTGGTTGGGCTCAACAACTATTATGATAAAGGACAGTCTTTTCCTCCAATTAAAGCATGTGCAGAAAACAGGTGGAGTTAACAAGTGAGTTCTTCCCACAACTTAGGTCCTAAATATCTACAGGGACACCTACTGCCAAATCTGACATAGGTGATAGATGAGGGCCTCTAACTTTAGTTGAAAGCAAAAGTCAAAATTTCATTTCCAAAATGTTTTAGCATCTATTTTAAACAGTTTGTATTATTCTGTCCCACAACTTCTCTTGCCAAACTCTCAAAGCCTGTTACAACTGAGCTGAGAGAAGGGGTTTTATTCCTTACATCAGCTTAGTGCAGCATTACAGCCTATTAACCACCCACCCCAGAGTTCACTGTCAGCTACCAAAAATTCCTGTCTGGCAGAGTCAGTCCACCAGTATGGACTTAGGTGTATAAATATGTGGCCACTCTTATACCTGGCTTTAATTTATCTAAGGAATCTTCTGTTTATAGCATGTAAACAACACTAAAAGCATGGCTAGGGTGATTTTGTACTTCAGAATTGTTAAAAAGAAAAAAAAAGGCTCTGAGAGTTATAAGACTAAATTCTGTTCATTTAAATATTGGTGTGATTCCATCACTAAGTAGCTCCTACCATTGGTATCCTCTATCATTAATCCTCTTAAATATCATCTAACATCTACATCAGCTGAAAATAAAATTAATTCAGATGCCTCAATCTAGTCCCTGGCAGGTACTCATTAGCATAAGAAAACTGCTCCATGACTGCACATTGATGATATTCTATGTTCACAAATGACTTAAAAATCAGAAAGATACAAATCAAGGTGCAATTTTCAGAAGTCAACTTTTCTACTATTTTTTTTTCCCTGGGTTGTTTCTTTTCTTAAGACAAACCCTCTCAAGTGTATTACAGCCTTACATAGGTAAATCTGGACAAGAAATTTTTTCTCCCACACTCAGTTTTAGTAGAGTCAGTATCTCTTGTATTAGTGCAGAATTTGTCTAAAATTTTTACAAAAGACAAATATATTTATGATCTATTGAAAATAGAAGAAATAAATTTTGATGGTCACTGCTCTAAACAAAACAAAACCTTGAAATCAAACCCCTGAATTTCAAGAACTGCTAATATAATAACCACTCACATGTACACTCCTTAAAAAAATCAAGTGAACATACACAGCAAAAAATCTATGAAAATATCAATAAAGTGACATTTTAACCAAAGGTGTGTGGAATAGCTTTTATCTTCTGACTTTTTGCTGGAACATCTCAGAAATATATATGACTGGTTATTCCAGAGAAAGAAAATAACAGGTTAGGTACTTGTTGAACCAAGAAACATAATCTGCCCTGTGAGTTCTTAGTTTATTAATAAACAAATAAACACACATGGTCTTAGAATATTTATATTTGACATACCAAGAAATGTCTGTACCAAGCAGTTTCAGCGTAAATTCTGCTTGCTGACCAGACTGACCTCCACAAAGAACAGGAAAACACTATTTACCTTTGCTTTCTTTGCTACTGGCAGAAACAATATCTGATCTCACTTATTTTCCATAGTCTCTTAAAATAGTCAACCTTTTCTTTGAATACTTTATGGATAACAAACAGTCTCATTTAGAAGCTAAAACAAAAGAATATGTCAATAAGCATAAAATCTTCCATACTCTGACATGATATAAGGCAGACAAGACGCAGGCTTTATTGCAATAAAAAGTCTCAGGAAATTTCGTGTTCGGGCTGCAGTGGTCAGAGTCTGCTCTCAGTTCCACAAAGCGTTTGCTTACAACAGCATTTATTTAAGGGAACAAGACTCATGATGATCACTGGTCTAAGTAATGCCAGAATGTGGCACTGAAATTACATCTTTGCTTTTGGAACACAAGCAAGGCTTAATATACTTTTCAGCTGGACTTGCAGCTCAAACATGTTTTAGCTCCCTCTCACAAGATTTCCAGGAAAAAAAATGCAGACAAATAGAAGTCTTATAAAATACATCATATGCATTCATTAATAGGCTCAACTGAGACATTTCTCAAGCTTTTAATTTTGATAAGAATATTAGTAACTTGAAAATACAATTCTCTTATTTGCCTAACATTCAGGAGACTGAAAAATGAATGGATGCCATCCTTTTCTCAAATACACATAGAATTCATGCTGCAAGAGAATATGACTACTACAGTATATCAACATTTTATTCACTCTTTAAAACATGAATATTTAAACAGAAGACATTTTTCCCCATGCAGAAGCCTAAATAGAAGCTCTTATCAGAAATAGTAAAAGCTGTTATTTTTTTTTTTTTTCAAGAGGTTTTAGACTGTATAGAGATAGTTACATACACAGGCATCTCAAATGAGAGGGCACCATACATACATGTAATTGGTTGCCTTTTCTTTTTCCTCGGCAGTCTGTACAAAACGTGAAAATGTGCCTGCTTCTGACTAGCCATTAAAAGGCAGTGGTTGCACCATACTGTGATTTGGGGAGCTGAAGAAAATAGCCAGAACTGACTGATATCTGATAAACAGTAACAGGAGTCAGTTTATTGCACCAATCGTTAAATAATGGTGCTGATTATAAGGCTGCTAACTGCAGATGCTGTAATTGTCTGTCATAAATCTTAGTCATTTGTGACAGGAGCACAATGAAAGAGAGCATCTGCTTGAGGGCAAATGACTTCTGATAAATATCAGCTCTGCTAAAATGTACTTGGATGTGTCTCAATATTTTGGAGAGCCATTCATGTTGCTTCCACAAATGTGAAGTTATTATTGGTTTGTATTGATTTTGCCACCTTGGGTTTTTTTTTTCCTTTTTAAAGAGACAGAGTCAGAGAGTGACTCAAGGTTGAGTTGAATTGAATCTCTGCTCTTTATCTGATCTACTCATTCCTCTCAAATGCATGTTTGAGTGGAAAAAAAAAATAATTGCACTTTTTCAGAAGATTGCTGTGCAGAAACACAGCCTGGAAAATTCAATATGTAGTTCAGGTTTTTATTTTTTCTCTTAAAGCAGCTCCTCACTAAAGGAAAAGAAGCACTTTTACAGCATATTTTTTTAACACAATACTTTAAAAGGATTTAAAGTAGCTGAAGTATGAGTCAAGTAAGCTATTTCTGGAGAATAATGATATACAAATTAAAAAAGCTATCCAAAAGTAATTTTTTTTGTTTTCAGAATAATTAACAACATTTTAATTTCCTGTCCAACCTATAACAATAAAATAAAGCCAGCTAAGTTCTTCCACCCTGTCCCTTACTGAACAGTGCTTTAGTTCTTAATCTCATAAATGCTTATCACTCAGTGGGAGATTACAGTCTAATTTCATTGTCACTGAGAGTGCTGCATTCACATATTCATATTTAAATATGCATTCCTTTGTGATATTCTTAACACATCATCAGGCTTACACTGAAAACATTTTCACAAGTAAAAGTAGTGAACCTGAAATTTAAAATTGAAAATTTTACTGGCAACAGACCATTAAAATAGATAATGGCTTTCCCTTCCAGCAATTCCTTGTTTGATTCAACGAGCAGTGCTTAACCTTTGCAACAGATTAACTTGGATTCTACTGGCAGCTGTTTCCTTCACTGCCCAACTGCACATGTTGCCAGAACAGGTACGACTCACATGTTGCACTGCAAAACCTGTTGGAGGAAATCGATGGCAGCCCCCTGAGGGCAGCCTGACCCACACAGCCACGGGTCAGGCCACTGCCTCGGGGTTAGCAATAAAGCTGAAAATCGTCATCCTAGTGAAAGAGACTATTTTGTGCTCTTTAAATAACTTTAATAGGGGGCTAAGACTAATACAGCATGGAACCATAGATGAGGAGCCAACCCAAGCCATTGGGGAGGTTCAGACTTGGAGGTTTGCAGCACAAGCCCCACCATCACCACCACCTGCCTGTGGGCCAGCAGCTGGAAACCAGTCAAAGAACATGA
This sequence comes from Orthonyx spaldingii, assembly GCA_013397795.1. Taxonomy (NCBI): domain Eukaryota; kingdom Metazoa; phylum Chordata; class Aves; order Passeriformes; family Orthonychidae; genus Orthonyx; species Orthonyx spaldingii. The sequence goes on along the minus strand of VZTJ01001774.1, from coordinate 1,033,055 downwards.
GGGGCAGAGGACCCCAGATGACATCTCTTGCCATGAGATAAGAGGGAAAATCTTCACCTGGATAATAACTAAATAAAATTTAAAATAAATGATACCTTCCCCCCAAACAACAAGGGTAATAGAGGGTAATGAGCAGGCAGGCAATTTTCATAGCAGTGTGATGTGAGCAGTAGCTATTCCTGAAGAAATGTCATAATGTCCACACTATTTGCAGTATTCAAAGAATTATTCAATTATTCAAAGGTTACCAGAGTTAGTGAGGGAAAATCCCTAACTGGAATGTCCTGGAACACTGTTACAGTACCAAGTCAAGGAGCAACAAAATGGCAGAGGAAATTAAAGCTGACAAAAGTTAGGCTATAGCTGTGAAGAACAAATACTCTCCTTTTACCAAGGCGTACAGAGGTTCCAAGGTGACTCCTGCCATTTGGTGATAGAATAGATTGTTATATGGAAACACCCACTCAGTGGCCACCTGTAGTCAAAAAAGTCAGCTAAACATGGTGAATATTTTAAGAAAGAGAACAAAACAGGAAATGAAATTGTGTTTCTGTATCTTTAATGCTTAATGCAGGTCCTCACTTTCCCTCCCCAAATTCAGTAACAGAAACAGCAAAGATTTAGAGAAAACAACAAAGACTATAAAATCTGGACTAGAGTCTAGATATAACCGATATAAAAAACCTAAAAAGCTAAAAAATATGGGATGCAGCAGTATAAAAATTCACTGAAGGATATAGAAATAAACCTGGAAGTTAAGGAAGTAGTCTGAGCAAGTATTATGGCGTGAGTTCTTACATTCTGTCTTGGGTATCCATAGCTGGCCTCTGTCAGAAATAAGATATTGAGTCAAAGGGACTTTGGGTATTAATGAACTTGATAAAAAGGGGATTACATTGGATGATGATTTTGCTTAACGAATTGGCCCAAAGGAATCCCTCCTCACAATAAGGCTGCACGTGAACAAAAATAAAAGATGATGTTAATATTTTAACAAAAGGTGATTTAATGACTTACTTAAATGATCCCAAAGGATCATTTTCATTCACTAGTTCATCTTTAGTTTCTAAAGATGTATTAGACACAAATTGACCTCAGAAAAGTTTATTCTTGCATTCTTCCTTGAGCTGCATTTTTTCCCCATCACCATTCCTGCTTCCTGCAGTACACTGCCTCGCCTTCCACCTCCAGCTCCCAGACAGCAATTTGTAGATGAATGCTGTGGTGAATTCTGTATAGGCAACTGGAGAACACATTCACTTAAGTCTAATAGAAAACATGATCCTTCCTTTCTCTCACTGAAACAAACTCCCAAACATTCAACAAGAAAAACACAGAGAACAAAACATGGGCACCCAACTGGTTTTCAAGTTCAAACTGCAGGAATTAGTCCATATTCAACATCTAAGTACTTAAAATTATTTATAAATACAGTAATTATTAAACCTGTTGGAAAGGTGATCTTATCTTTGCTCTTGGTTCAAGATCTCTCTTGCAACCTGCTAGCAACAGGTTCTGAAACCTCAAAATTATGAGATTTTTTTAAAAGTTAAGGTGGCTTTCTTTGCCACTTCCTCAGTAATAAACACCATAGTGATTCTATTGCAAATATAACAACTGTAATGCTGGTTTCAAACCTTTAACATTCATTTTTTTCCTCTGCAGTCAAGAAAGCTGAGATTCAGGCATAAGCCAAGTGTCAAGATAGCCTATTTCCTCCCACGTGAAATTAAAGACCAAAAGGGAACACTTCCACCTTCTTTATATTCACTAACTTCCAATCACTGTCAGGTTATGGGTCAGATATGCAAACTGCCAGAATGAGGGGATGTAACCTAAGTGTTTGTCTGCAACTTAGGACATCCAACAATGCCGAAAGGAGCCAGGTTCAAACCAAGAAGTTTACAAGACGTGCTTGTTGCAAAACTCCTTTTTTAAGTCTACATTTCAACTAAATCCCTGCCTCTGTAGGTAAGAATTAGCCACTCTTTTGTTTACTATTACTGATAGCTATCATATTGCTTATGCTACCCTGGCACTGCTGCCTGGGCAGAGCAGCAAGGCCAGGTGAGGCCTGTAGCACCCTGTGGCAGAGGTGAATCCGCAACAACAGAGCAGCTCCATGATCCAGTGATTCCTGGAACACCATCAGCAGAGGAACCTTTTCCCAGGTGTTCAGCTGAGGCAAGCCCAGCAGCAGTCACCGTCTCAGACTGTAACCCAGACTCAGCAGCAGAACTTTGCAGCACATCTTGTTCAAATATACTCAAGAAAACCACTACAGGTAGAGAGGACTAGAGTAAATCACATGGCCAATTTAGCCTTGGGGCTAAAGCAGTAACTCAAAGTGAAAGTTTATGTCACTTTAAAAATAAAGCCTCTTAATCAGTGCCAATGAATGTCTTCCACTAAAAATTGCCATCAAGAAGCAAGGAAAAGCAGCACTCAGACTTTAAACTGTTTCCAAAGAATGACCTGAAACCTTTCACAAAACCCACAATAAAATCACCCAAATGACTTTTCTGTGACCGTTGAACCAGATGTTTTTATTTCTCATCTCTCCCAATATTTAATAGTAATTTTCTGCAGTAATTTTTTCTCAGGTTTTACCCATGATACACGACTCATTAAAGGTACACCAAAACATTTTCAGGCCTGTAGACAACTGGATTTCTTACAGCTGCTTTAAAGTTGAGTGTAAATCTTTTGTTTTAAGTTGGACACAAAATTTATATTTGGGAGGAAATAATTTTCTTGTTTTAGAAGCAGGTCAAAGGAAGTTATTATCTATGTGAACAGAAACTCCTCTATAGGATGAAGGCACAACATCACTTCAATTTTCACTAGAAGATAATTGCGTCAAGTTAATGGATTCTTTTTTTCAGAAAATTTTGCACGCAAACTAACATGCTGAAAGAGCAACACTGCTTAATTTCAATTTTAAAATAAAATTTAAAAAAATCGGAAGTTTGAATTACAACTCCTCAGAGCCACTTATGAGGTCCAAACGAAGAAGTTGTAGCCTCAAAGTTTCTTCAGAATGAGAATCACTCCTTTGAAACACTGCCTGTGCAACAGTCCCTTGAAGGCTGCTCCATCCGTGCCTCTGGAATGCCAGCGGATCAGCGGGATGTGAGTGGGATGTGCCTGGGAGGCCACGGGGCGTTGCTGAGGGAGAGCACGGAGCCCATCCCGGCGGAATGCCCGCGGATCAGCGGGATGTGAAGCTGTGCCTGTCCTGCGGGAGAGCACGGAGCCTATCCTGGGGCGCTCAACGGGTTAAACCCACTGCAATATGCATTAAGCACACGTTTCAAGCCAGCAGGGTGCCAGTCTAAGATGTCCTCAAAGCCTAATTTGATAGATATTATGCCATATGCTGCTGCAAGTAGTTAGTAATAAAGAAAGTAAAATTTTTATGGATGAGCAAAACAGGAGCTCTCATGGATGGAGTGTTTTTAAATCAGGTGTATAATTTACGTACCGTCAGACCACATGTAGAGTGCATTACTCAATTGAACTTACGAGCAGATAGGAAGGCAGTTTCTTTTAATAAGCACTTCTTCAACTTATTGGCTCTACAATTACTTGCACCAATTACCAGCAGCTGCTGCCTGTTTGGTGTTTTATCTTAGACAAGGAGTTACATTAGTTTCTAATCAACAAACCATTCAAGGACTCTTTAAAAATATTTAAATTGAATTTCCCCATTATTTTGAATTAACTGAAATATTGGATATTTTCATTGCAGTACTTTGATTCTTCTTAGGTTATTCTCCAAACATAGATTTACTGTTGTAACATTTAAATTTAAATTCCTATAAAGCCAAGAATATACATTATAACATATTCGATACAGGCATTTATATGCAGCATCAGCATTGGCCTTATTGACAATATGTGGTAGTTGATATATAGGTGATTTCTTGCAATAGAATGCATTGTACTCCAAAACCTTTCTGCCCAGTTCAAGTCTTTCACCTTTCTTTATTATTTACCTGACTCACACTTAACAGAGCAGTGGCTAATGTAGCAACAGAACAATTACCAGAGAAAGCAATTTAAAAAACGTAAATGAAGATGCTCTAAGAAGGAAAGATTTTTTTTCCTTTATCTCTAGATTTTCAAAATTATAGTTCTAGAAATTTCCAAGCAACTAAATGACACTTGAAAAACACCTTCCTATAACAGAAAAATGGGTATTTCTGTTGTAGTTTGTCTTCCCAAAATCCAATGGGAGAAAGAAAGGAAAATAAATAATTTAGAACCGCAGGTAGCAGAAGTAGCTGAAAACTAAGATGTACTGTAATATCAGACTCAGGGAGCTTTTTCAAAGAGAAGAAATATCTAGTGATAACGTGAGAGGCTGCAGCGTACAGCACAACAGCCTCCCTCATGGCAAATTCCTGGGAGAAAACTGCCTTTCCAGGCAGAAAACTCTGCCATTTACAAAGAGAACAGTCAGGTAAGAAAAATAAAGAAATAAATAAATAAAACCCCCACAACAAGACCAATCAAAGTATAACACCACCACATTTTGCATTTAAACTCTTATCCCAATCCTACATTTTGAGTTTATTTTCTTAGATATGGGGACATCCTTCACACTCCACATGAGCCACATGCTGGGAACTTGAAATCTGGACAAATGCCATTGGGATAGGCACCATTAGTGCTCAATCCCTTTCAGAGACTACATCAGCCACAACAAAAGAGAAATCTTGCAACACAAACCAACTTTGGGGCAATTATCATCATTCCAGGTTTAGCACTCAGGAGAGAGAAGATGACAATTCAGTGAAGTCTCCCAAATCCATTGGTACAAAGTAAGTCCAAACCCAGTAAAAATATTTCAGTTTGCCATTCACACTGAGTTTGTTACAGTCAAACATTTCAGCTGTTTGAAGGAAATGAAGAAAACCCCTCGTTTTTCTTAGTTTTCTGAAATCACACATCAGCACATGCAAATCCTGTACTTTCTTAAAATAATAAAGCTAAACAGCACACCCTAACTCTTTCCTCTTATTATCTGTTGAAAAATAAATAATCAAGACTGCTAAGAAATGCAGAAAATTCATTGAAAGGGGCCTCAGGATAAATGCTTCATATAATAAAGGAGTGCTCTGTAAATATTCAGGATATTACAACTATGTTCAGAATCCAATGACAGGGGGGATTTCTAGTATATTGGCCCCAAATACAGACTTCAAACTGTAATCATAGGATAAATTTGGCTACAATAAACCTTGGGAAGTTATCTGACCCCACCCTTACACTCCCCAAAGCAAGGTGAACTTCAAACTTGGTCTTGAATTGAATGGGAAAATTATTCTGCAAATGAAAAAATAATATTTAGAAAATTCATAGTGAGTATCACTTGAAAACAGGTGATGAATCAACCTTCCATGTCTCAGAAGTTACTACTTGTATACCCTTCCTTCCTGTTCTTCTGTAAATCATGATAAAGCTCTGAAAGGAAGGGGACATTTTCTGGGATTTTACAGAAAAAAAGCAAATAGTCAGGCCTTCTTCACTCTTCCAAAAAGATCATTATTTTCCACAGAAAAGGAAGGTCCTAAGAGGAAGATCCTGCCCTCTCTCTACCATAGATTTACAGTTTAGTTTCTCCATCACACTACCAGTGTATTAAAGACACCCAAGATCATAAAACATTTTGCTATTAAAGTTTAGAAACAAAGACATTCATATTTTTATTGTAAATTCCTTTAACTCCTGCAGCTTAATTACAAATTATCCATCTTTTAATGTCATCTCTCACAGCTGGGAAAAATCTAACCCTCTCAGGACTCAATCAGATATTCACATCAATTTGTGTAATTAACACTAAGCTTAATATGTCTCTTAATTATGACTGCAAACACTTTCTTAAAATAAATCAAACTCACTAACTTGCAAAAACAAAACAAAGAAATCTAACACCACTTAAAAATGACTCACATAAAGCTTTGAGAAGATTAATTCAAAGCCTATTAGACATTTAGAATTAAAAAAAAAAAAAAAGAAAAAAGTGGAAGTCCATAAAACGTGAGGTTCAAACACCAGAAGGGTCTGCTCAAGCTATTTGCTTGTATTCCTTCAAGGTGCAAGTACTACAGCAGCTCACTATTTGCCTCTAATTTAGATGAGATCCTATTCCTGTCTTCCCATAGGTATTTCCTACTCCCACCCCAATGCACATGAGGGATTGGATACTACTCTTGGAAAAATACACAAGGTTCTCAGACGTTTCCTGAAAGAAAGGCGGTCCATCCCATTAGCAGAATCAAGGTCACCACATACGTATTTGACCACTCATAATTTACATTACACCTGGTTCTTCTGATAATATCCTAAGGAATGACATTACTTAGGCACACACTCAGCATCCTGCAGAACACACACCAGGAACGTGGCTGCTGGTGTCTCTGGATGACGCGTTAGGGCGCTCAGAAAATTGTACGAGGATCTCACCCACTCGCTGGATCAAACCTATAAAATGCCAACTCATTATGCACAATCCTCTAAGCACATTAGTCACCCTTGGGAATATACATTTATAACATAATGAATTTCAGGCGTATCTATAATCACAAAAATTATTGTTGTTTTAGAGTTATGCTTGTAGAGAATGTGGACGTTACCTTAAAGAAAAGGAAATAACAAAAATATCACTGATGTCACTGCTCTCTCACAGTTCCAACCTGAGTGTTGGCATCACCTCATTGCACAACACACCTCTGGTTATTCAATTATACCCAGCACAGATACTTAAGGGCATAAAATTAACTGTTCTGTGTGACACATTACAGAAAACGTTGCCAGTTGTAAGGGCCTCATGGTCACAGCAATGCTGTTTAGTTTAAAGCTGCTGTATCCTGCAGCCTTAGACCTTGCTCTTGAGCAGAGACAGTGATGTCCTCAGCTAATTAAGGACCTCGTTCTGTGAGCTCTTTGCCTGCCATACAGCCAGTGACCAGAGTCAGTAAGCAGGACCATCTGAAGCTATAGCTGAACAGTAACTACTAAATTTGTTAGCAGTCTGCACTATTTTAAGAAGAAAAAAATTATAGGATTTTTCAAAAGTCTAGAAATCGACAAGATACATAATTTATTTTAAAACTGCATTTATATTTATGTAAAGTTGGTTTTAGTTGTCTGTTTTGCTTGTTTTTAAAATAAATATTGGGCCATACCCATAGACTGTTTGCAAAAATTGATTCTGGGTTAGAGCACCAACATTTCTGACACTTCCTCTCCTTACCATTCCAAGCTGTGGCCTCATCTCAACTACTGTTGAAGACAGCAGTAAATTAACAGATTTCATGTACATGGAACAACAAATCCTGGGATAGCCATGCCACAAGGTCCCAACCCCTTATCTGAACAGTCATCTAAAAAGCAGCAATTACAAGAAAGCACAAGGCAGTTAGAACTGCAACTTTTTTCATAAATCACAAGCAAACAATGGCATCATTTCCTCACTGCTGAATGACCCCCAGGTTTTCACATTAGAAAAACAGGTTTGATTTCACCCACAAGTTACTCAAAATGTTAAGACACCAGGTTTAAGTTTTTATGCATTCAGATTGTACAATGGGCTTTATCCAAGAGAAAAGGAAGAAGGTAACATTGAAAAGCACTTTTTACTTTGTCAAAGGTGGCAGAGATGAAAATGTAATTAATTTATCTTAAGGAAAATAAAGGACTATAGCAGTATTTATTTGTTTATCCTACAGATTTGTATTACAGGATAATTGTGGGGTTATCATTACTCTCAAGGCAGGAATGCAACACATTCCTATGTTACCAAAAATGGAGCCATCATGCAACAGATTCAGACAGAACTTAATTTTCAAAAACCACATTTTAATCTCACATATTGATGTCTTGACCCACCATATACAACTTGTCTCATTACTGACCCCAGGTTCCTGGAAGGCCAAGCACAGGCCCCTGAACACACAGTTCTAGTGCTGACTGCTGGGAACATCAGCTAAAACCCAGACTACAAAAGTCACCACCAACACATTTAGAGATTTCCCATCATCATCACCCTTCTAGTTTCCATACTGATTCTCCAAGACTCAGATCTCACAGTTTTCATCATAAAGTTTAGATTCCTCAGGCCCATTATCACATTTCCAGAATGGCTTGAGGGCTGAGTGCACTTCCAAAGATTACATTTTTCCTGGTTAGAATTACACAGAACTCCAGAACACATTAAAACCAGCACCAGATCATTTCTTCTATGTATCTCTTCCTATATTCTGTACCTGAAAGCAGGGCTTTTGTGGGCACAACAGCATTTGTGTTCTTAAGGCAAAATAAATTGCCAAAAGAATAATGGAAAGCCTTCCAAGGGCTTCATTGCTAAAGCCATTATTTAAAGCAGATATTGTTGCCAAATTTCCAGAGCAGAATAGCACTCCACTCCCTGCCTTCCCCTCCTCCCCCAAGCTACAGATATTCTTTGTAAAACTGGTACTAATAATGCAAAGAAAAAAACATTTAAGGAAGGAAGACAGACAGGGGTAAAAACATGAGTTCAAAATGTGCCATAAACTTCTAATGGGAAAAAATAAAAAAGGAAATCTTTAGGAAGCAGACAAAACAAAATTCACACACACATACGAAAGAAGGTACTCTGCCTCCCCATATAAACAGAACATGTATCCAAGTTTGTCCAGGATTAGGTTCTGCAAGCATTAAGAAATCCAGTCTCATTATGACATGTGCAAGGAAAACTTTACAGAGTCATAAAACTCATTAAAACTAAGTAAGTCAATACTGCTCATTCAGAATGCAGGAAACCATGCCTTTTTAGCTGCAACTTTCTGGGCCCTATAAGTGCACTTATTCCCAATGAAAACCTTTTTGTGTGTTTAATTTCTTTTACTTTGCAATATCAGAAACCATCTAGTTGTCAAAATCACTTTGTAGGAAACACATGAGCTTGGGAATTTAGCATGGTAAGAACAGATTGTTGAAGCTACATTCACTTAACATATACTTAACCACAGGTACAGCAATTATAATAGACACAATAATATACACAGTTGTTCATGACTTTAGAAGACAGAAAGCTTTTTCACATCTTGTCCATTTTAATTAATCTGTTCATTAAAAAAAATAAATTTCATCTGTTAACCTAATGTTACAAGAAGAGCAAATTCTGAAACCTTCTGATTTTTTTCTGACACTACATAACCATTAAAATATTTAATCAAGTTTATTGTGCACCATTACTGAGTGCAAAAGTACTGATACTCATTTGGCCTACATATGAACTACTATTATAGAAACCTTGTTTATACAACCACCACTCTTCTGTCTCTTTGTTTTAAAGTTACCTTAAGAAGCTCACTTGTATTAGAGATGCTAAAACCACCCCGAAAAACCAAGAAAACATCAGTTACATTACCCCAATGCTGCTGTTGGAGTCATAGGAAGTCCCAGAAAAGCAACACCTCTCCCAGGGACAGAGGCAGAACTTTGCTCCAGCACAGCCGTGCTGCTGCTCCCGGGGGCAGTGGGACATCACCCCACGGAGCAGCTCCTGGGGCTGGGACTCACTTCAGGCACAAAACACAGCTCCTTCTGCCAGCCCTTCTTCTAACAACACTCTTGACCAATTTAGCTGAAAAGCTTCGGGACAGGTTTTCTCCCTATCTTTTGGTAGTTTGCTTGTGAAGGTTGCTCGGTTTTAAACTAAATTCTTCCCAGCTGGGGTGCGCTAATCACTGCTGGAGGAACAATACTCAGCTGGTACCTGGGGCTCTGATGCAATTTACCTGTGCAGTCAGGTGCTGCAATCAGGCATCCTGCTTCCCATTCCCACTAACAGCTGCAGCTCTTCCATTGCCATCACCTGCTCAAAAAACAGGCACAGGAAACTTTCTTTTGAAGACACAGAGGAATACAAATTCGTTCTTAATGTGACTATACCAAGTGTGATGTATTTATATCAGGGGTGTAACCCAGTGTCTTTGTTGTCATTGGATTCAGACTTCCCAGTAAAGTTTTAAGAAAAGTAATAAAATACTATTCAGTATAAAACTAAAAAAAACCAGTAAATAAAAGTAATCTGGCTTTATGCCATAATAGCCATCATCATTCTCAATAAGAACTTGGTCCACCACCTAGAGTTCCCCTAGGAACTCTATAATCAGGATGGATAAATTCATATTCTGTGCTACCCAGAAGAGGAAAGACAAAAGTCAATGCACACAGAAGTATCAACTCATTGAAAAACTGGACAAATTGCTTTCACCTGTGCCATTCACACACCACCCTCTGTAAATACACAGCAGTTCTGCATCTAAAAATATGGTTCTGATATAAACCACAAACCACTTTTATTCTGTCCAACAAATAAAAGGGAGTTTTGGAGAGGTTTATTATACTCAGTAATGCTTGTTAAAGCTTATTTAAAGCTGCATTCCTAGAGCAACTCTTAATTCTCCAGTATGCACTGGCTAGTGAGATAAGGGCGACAAGATTAATATTGTTCACATAAACAATAAAGGAAAACACATAGATTCAACAATTTCCTATCAACATCACGTGAGTTAATCAAATGATAAACTCATCCTGAACACAAAAAGCAGGTAATATTAAATATTAATATTAAAATACATTCAACTCTGATATTTCTTCTTAGAGGGCCCTTGAGTATGAGAGAAGTCTCATTGGAAGAGTTTATACCAGTTCCTGAGGTGAGGTACTACACGAGACATCAACCAGCTTTCCCTCTTGTAGGCACATGAAACCTTGCCAAGTCACTCTTCCTCCAAAGTCCCTCCTTAAATTGCTCCCTACATCCAGGTTCCTTTCTGATTAAAAAGAATAACCATTTGAGAAGCCACTTTTTGTGTGCATCAGCAAAATAAGTCACTCTTCTCCTTCACTCACTTCAAAGCCACAGAAAAAGCAGAATTATTAAACTGTTTCTGCTCATGCCTAGTTTTTAAAATAACACGGCAAGCCTGGATGCCAGACAGCAAAGACCAAAGCAGGTCATTAATACTGCAGACATTCCCAAGCCACGCGATCATTTTGTGGCGACATCTCCACGTCCATTGGAGCCCCGCTAGGGCAAGCAGCGCGCACGGAATAGTTTGACAGAGCAAACACCCGGGTGTTGCCTGGGGGAGACTGAAAAAGCGAAGTTTCATCGCCTCCTCCGAACTCCGTCCCCGTTTCTCGTTCCATTTGCCAACAGCGACACCCGGTGGCACCGCCGGCTCCGGGCTGGCCCTCGCTCCGCACAGGGAGATTCCTCCTTCCCGAGGTAAATAAATCCTCGTGTCGCCGCTGGAATACCCTCAGGAACAGTCCGTACAGTGAATTTTTTGGTTCTGTTTGGGATCTCAAGTTAAAGAGAACACGATGTCGCCTGAAAGCATTTATGAGATGTAGTTACAGGCTTTGCGAACTGCAGCAGGGCTGGGACTGCGAGGATTTCTTGGTTCTTGCTTGCACTCCAAATTGTCCAAAACGAAACATTTCATGCAGAAAGTTGGGACATGAGCTCAGTGCAAAATTTCTGCAGCTGTACGTAATGATTTTGTTCAACTACACTCGTGTAAAAAGTAGCCCTCCATACTAATAAAAATACAGTTATTTTGGTTTCTAGTAGCTGGAGATAATTGTGTAAATATTGCTGCAATTTTTAAAGTAAAAACCATAATATCAAGAATACTCTTTTTACACTAGTATTTATCCACTAAAGTAGTTAAGGTGTATTATCTTCTTTTCATACTGTTTTTAACACACAGAGTTCCATGCTATGTATGGACCTTATGCAAATGCTCTTTGATTTCAAATGAGACTTTGCATACTAAGGAGTCTATTTTCCCATCAATGCAGAAGAGATTTACGCACATAAGTCCCATTACCATTAATGGGACTCACCCACATAAATCCCCTGCACATTGATAGACCCTCAGGATTTACATTGAAATGGGTCCTTTAGAGCCATTACAATGTCAACCTTTTGCCAGGATTTTGCGTATTAACAATACTAAGCAATACGTGGCAATCTTAATGTGTAAAATCCTAGCAAAAGGCACAACATGGAATGATACGAAGAAACCGAGGTAAATAAATCCTCGTGCTATTTAAAGATGATCTCTAATTATTCTTTACCTGTCCATATTCCTATTGGTGGTTTTCCATCATTACTTTCCTTGTTAAAAATCCTACCTTGTATTTTCCATGACTATCCTCTTTCCCTAACAAGCGCTGCTCAAAATCTGCTCTAAAGCATCAGGGGAAAAAAAATGTTTCTATTTTTCAGCTGAACAACTTTCCTCCCGTTAACTTTCCTTTTAGCTTGTTGCAATTTCTTTTTTTAACTGGTAAGCCTACATTATAAATGCAGTAGTGGAAACCCAATGGCTTAAGTGCAGCAGGTAAGAAAGATAAGCAGACTAAAACAGCATAGTAGCAGTACTATATTTATTTGTATGCAGGGAAGAATAATTCTCCAAATACACCACAGTGTTAGTCTGTCCCTCAAGGCTATAACAAGAAAAGCAAGGTCACCTACAATCCCACAGGTTGTTAAAAACAACCAAATATCACCAAACTAAGCTCAGATGCCACCAGAAAAGCAACATTTATCACCTACATTCTCAGAAATGCTTAACAGCTCCATTTTTCCATATACACAAAGGCAATTCAACTCTTAATTTGGTGCCTAACTTTCCACAGATTCACATGAGTGCTGTGGTGCTTAAAGAGAAATTAGAAACTAAAACATTTCTACAGAACTTGATCTACCAGGAACTTGATTGCTGAGCAATCTACTTTACATAATAACAAGCTTACATGGCTGTCTGCCCACCCCTCATTGCCACTATGACATGATCAAGTAGCAGGAGGATATAACTGATGAATGAAAATATTTATTTTACTTGAAAAAAAAAATCTTAGGCTCGATTCTTTAATGTTTAGTCTTAAAATTATATATAAAATAGCTTTTTGGAGTTGGATTGCACTGCTAATACCTTACCATTCAGCAGGCACTAAAAGCACTGAATTGCTAAGTGACAGACACCAGGACAACTATGTCATAAATGTCATAAACCAAGTCACTCAATCCTGAAAGACTCTCTCAGGTACTACATAGAAACTCCTACTTGCAGTCATGCAAAACTTAACATCCTGCCACTGTTGTTGGAAATCTACAATCCATAATAAGGTGGAAATGGTGATGCAAATAATAACTGTTTATATTAATAAAGAAAACAGTTCTCATTTTACAGGCAGGGATGTTCAGGTCAAGAACCACGCTCTGGGTGACCAGCAACAGCTCCAGCACCCGGCATCAGCCGCTGCTTCCTGACACTTATGGATACATCACTGCTGCAAAGCAATCAACATTCAAAATGCTCCTGCCACTATTTCATAAAGAAAATTGTTTTACACTGTAGGTTTAGGATCTGCATTCCACATAACACAAAAATTGTAAATAAATAAATAAAGAGAGAGAGAGAGAGTGAGCACGAGAGAGCGCACACAAAATACCGGATAAGTAACCATGGTGATTCCTGATCTCACACACAGGACAGACTCTCTACATTGTATGTGACCTTATTCTACTCCACACATGAAGTAAGACTTCACTGGCTTCAGCATCAGCACTAGGATATGTCATGATTCTTACAGGATCAGGCTCTTAGGACCAGATCTCCAAAGTTAATTATATGCTAAAGAAAATGAGAGTTAAGCAGGCAAATATTTTTGTGAATTTGTATCTTAGTGAACAAAACCAAACAACACTAAAACCCCAAACACAACCACACTACAACTAGGTACTATGGTCCAGATCCACAAAAGAACCAAATCTCTGAGAGGGTTTATATTCAATTTAAAAGCCATGCATCTAAAACCTGAAGAAAAATTGCCAGCGTTTTTTCCCCAAGCTTGGCAAATCATCCCTTATTTCTCACAAATCAAATCAGAGCAAATTTTTTCTTATTCTACCACAGGCCTAATTAGGATCCTGCCTAAATAACTCCGTGGTTAAATCTTCATGCTAGTCAACGTCTTGTTCAGAGTGACTAATATACCTACAGGTCAGTCTCTGTACTTTGTGATGGAGCTCGAGACCCTCTTCCCCTTTCATTTTAAGAGAAAACACAAGATGGTGCTAGAGGTGGTAATGCTCCTTTTAATGCTGCATTTCCACCATTAGAGCCCTGTCCAGATTCTGTAAAACTAGCCATCATTTGTTTGAGGAGGTTTACACTCTCATGTCCCAGATGAAGGGTCTATAATCACCTGGTAACGTGCTAGCTGGCAGTACCACCCTTTTAAATGCAAATTGCTTTATTTTGCAAACATATCATGATTCAACAAATGGAAGATGTTTTCATGGAAGGGGAAAGCCCTAGTGTGGGAGGGGCAGATCAGCTCCTGAACCTCAGATGAGAGTTTACTCACTGGCCTAATGCAAGAAGAACAGGACAGGTCAGAACCGACTTCCAGCACTTGACTCAGTTGTTCGATATAATAGCTCAACTAGCTCACAAATTAAAAAAACCTCAATTAAAACAAAGATGCAGGTTATAATGGGTTATTCTTGCTTTTGCCAAGCAGTTCTGCTTGTGTAAGAAAAACACATAACTGACACCATCCAATCGTCCTGATTCGACAGAGCTTTGCACAAGCTCCTAACAGACTTTTACTTACAGACTATTTGGGGCTAGGAGTTCAAAAACCCATTGTAAACCTTATATTCATTCATGTCTGCTCACCTTCCTGCCCACAATCCAATTTTTCCCTTTCCCAATTACCCACCTTCACCCAGCCCTTGGAACAACGTAATTTTTCCCATAGTTGGATCGGTCCCTCCTGGAGCTGCATGAAAACTGCAATTCCAGTCCTCGAGCGCTTTCCTCCTCTTGATATTGAATCAAGCACAGGGAGAGAGAGAAGACAGAAAGGACAGGGACCAGATTATGGCTGAAGAAGGGGGCAGCCATCCTGAACTATCAGATTTCTTCTGTTCTCTCCTTCCTTTGCAAACGGGTTCATTTCCTGCTTCCTCAGGGGGAAGTACAGGAGTCTTGCCAACAGGCCTGAAGAGCTGCTGCACTCAAGGAGAAAGTAGCCAAAAGTACTCCTTTGGCTGATTAAGGTTAAAGTGTGCATCGCTCCCACAGCCTGAAATCTCCAACCTCTTTTCAAAGCAGATTAATGAGAAGAATTGGAGAGTTAACAGAACAGGTTCCAGTGGCTGAAATGACATTGCTCGGGTTCAATTGTTATCACTCATGATAGGATCTCCTGTAATCAGCTGCTTCTATAGCAGACTTCATCTGTCTAATGATGGTGTAACAGCAGTAATGTATGTCTCTGCTGGTTTATTTTTTGTATTTTTGCCACAAAGCAACCTTGCTGTGATGACACAGCGACTATATTAAGTTCCTGCTCTGTACTAAAGTATAATGCTCAGCTAAAAGTTTTTACCCTCTCTGTCATTGTGTAATCTATATATAAAACTTAAAATATAGTTTCTTGCCAAAAGGCAGGAGGTGGTGATATTTCTGTAGCTATACATAGTAGTTACCATGTACTCAGAATTACACTTGTATTAAAAAAATGACACACATTACTGTTGCACAGTGAACTTCTATGATTTACGTGTCATCTTCTTAATTTTACTAGTCAAAATACATTTTTAGCTATTGTTCCTCAACAAAAAAAATGTATATTACCAATGCTAAGGTTGTGATGTGAAGTGACAGAAGCCAGGAAAATTCAAAGTTACATCTGACACTGCATCCTTTACTCACACCCTGGGTTAAGACAAGACAATGGCTGTCTACACTTCCAAGTTCCCAGGCTTTGCTAAATATGTATCGTAACCTTCACATTCATTTCAAAAACGTCTCTCTCCTTCTTTCCTTAAAAAAGGCATTTTAAAGGTGGTTTTGTTCCTTGATACAATTTGTAAAACATTGAAGAAACGGAAGAACAAGCAATAGATATTGCTTTAAAACTCAGATATTTTATATATCATTTTAGATGCATATTGCACCACCTTAATGATATACCAGGTGCAATCCTGCACTGCAGAAAATCCAGGCTCAATGTTTCTTCCCAGTTCTTTAAGTTTTTGTGACATGAAACGAATGGGACTTACCAACCCCAGATTGCACTGTCAGCAAAGACTTTCCAGTACCTCACAGGGAGCCTGAGCTGGGCTCTCCATGGAAGAGAGGAAGGCTGGATCAGAATTTAGTGCTGGGAGACTGAGTTGAATTCACCACTCTCCTCAGATGTTTTGTGATACATTATGAAAAACCCCCCCTGGTTTCCACATCCAAGGACCCCACAATAAAATGGGAAGGTGGGGCACTGCAAATACAGGCACAGACAGCGAGGTGCCCAGATGGGACAGTGTGGGGAACCTGGTAGGAACAAACATATCGAGAATAAAGTGCCTGGCTGTGGGAAAGTACTGTTCAATTTTATATTCTGCTGTATCTAAAATCTCAATCATTTATACAACACTATTAGCCAGAGGTTTTAAGTATTTGTGAAATTATTTATTTATCATCAAGATACTACCAGTATGAGACTAGATATCAGTGGAGAACAGATAGAGGAAGTGAGTTGCCCATGGCCATTAAAATTTCTGTGGCAAAACTAAAGAAACTGAAGCAATTTCTGCCTCTTTTGGTCTTCTCACATGAGGACTGCAGCTGCTAAGATTGTAAAAATGGAAAGAATTCATGACTTTCATGAAGGTTTTTGATTATATTACAAATTTGATCAAAAACATTACAGAAATAACCTAGTGAAATTGTAAGGACACACACACACAGGGAGCTGATGGAATCAAAGTTTCCTAATACACTGTAATCTTTCCTTTCACAAGCAATCCAGAACCCACAGCAAGTATTTGCTATCTACAGTTGTTATGTCAGTATAACACACATAACAGACTGTAAGTTTGGAATCCATCAATGTATTTTACTGCATTAATATCTCCCAACTTTTATACAATATCCCTTTAAAATTACTATGTCTAGCTCTTTATTTTAATGGTATGATGTGACAGATGTTAAGGAATCTGTTCCAACCCAGTAACTCCTACTTTCACTCCCACCCAAACATTCAATCTGTGCATTACAGCTACTTTTCATTTTATAACTCCTCTCTTTCATTTATCTGTAACAGGCTGAATTTACACGGCAAGTTTCTGAAAGCAAGCAAAAAATGATGTTGTGTATTCTGTTTTAAATCAAATACATTTTAACTTCACTTTCTGCTGCAAATCCATTCAGGGTTTACACTGACTCAACAATTTCCTATATCCACTTTTGTATGCTACCAATCCCCCATACATTCTCTTGCATATGGAGGCTATGCTTTTTCCATAAACAGAGATAAATATACTTGACTGAAAAAGCCACTCAAAAGAACCTTTATTTTGCAACATTTTAAAGCTGAAATCCCTCAAGAAATGTATACAAAACCAAAATGACACCTCAGCCCCTTGCCATGTGCATTTGACGTGGGAAAAAATTCCAGATTGCGGTTTCTGTCTCTTATTTTAATTTTTCCCTGCTTCAAATACCACAACACTTGCCAGACATTATTTAGTCAGTAATCTACATACCTGTTCTACAAAATAATTTCCAAATTTCTCTTTAATTCATGTTTGCTCCCCACACATTTGCTGCTTCTAACTGACTCGCACTGAAAGCAGCATGCATGAGGAAATTCACACCTACCTGGCCCGATAGACCCCAGAGAGGCTGCACTGCAAAGCCTCGATGAGAAAAGCACCAGAGAAGTTCAAGCAGAGAGAACAGGAGGCATTAGACCACAAGAGCTGGTAGAACAGACAGAGCTCTCACATGGATATGCTTCCTTAAACTGTAAAAGGGCATTTTTTGCACAAGAACAGGGTTTATGTTTTCTGAATGTATAAATCACCTTCAGGCTTCTCACTCAAGAGATACCATCATACATTGTCAGATCAATCAACAATGCAATAATCATGGAACTTTGTTTAATATTCTTAGTCCATTACTTTTTATTTTTGAAACAAAGAACAATGAGAATTCTTATCATGCATCTTGCGAACCACAGAATGGGAAATGATGATCCCACAGCAAACATAAATCCTAGAAGTGGACAAATACAATCCTAGAAGTGAACAAATATTTCCAGAGCTCTTCACACAGCTGTACCACCTCCCATTAGATTCAGAAGTATTTTACTGACAGTACAAGATTAAGTTCACAGATCTGCAAGGTGAAGTTAGGAAAATAGTGCCACATTATAATTAGCACATTTCCATAACACTCAGAAGACTTGCATTAGACTGATAAAAAGTCTTTAGTTTGTTATTGCCCATGAATCTATCCTTCCTTAATCTCCTAAATTGAAATAAGACCTTTGATTGTAAGGTTGCCAGTCAGACATTATTTTCCTGGTACAATTATTTCTATGCACATATACAAGGCTAGCATAAAAATAACATTCTGTTTTTGCAGATAAAAAGGCACAGAAGCACCTAGAATCTCCAGTCAAAAACTGGGTCTGTACTGCACATATAAACAGACACCAAAGACATCTGTCAGTGGCCTAGAAAGCTCTCAGATGTACACAGGAGGAAAGAAAGACAAGACAGTGTAGAAAAGGGATATAAAAAAAAGGAACGAAGTTAAAAAAATCTAAAAGACATATTCTTGGTACATCATAATGTTCTTCAGTTTGAAATAAAAGCAACAGGAAACATCCCTATAAATCTCTGGTCTAGAACTTGGACGATTTCAATCAAATTCTACCCAATACTTACATAAAGATTATTACAAACAGGAATCTAAGATGCAGTTATGTACATAAAATGTGTAATGTGCATAAAACACAAAATGAGCATGACATATTATGATATCGAACCTGGTTGTGGAGCTTTTGTCTAAAAAGGCTTATCTGACACAGAAACAGAGACAGGACTTTACACAACCAGAGTCTGTCCTTGCCCTTTACTTTAACAGATATTATTTGTCCCAGGCTCCAAAAACACCTTCTCTTTGATTAGCTGAAACTGACTGTAGAATTAGTAAAATTCAGCCATAGCTATCCCAAGCATGAATGCAGCAATTCTGCACCAAGTGCACTGTTTCAAACAGAGGAACTCCATGTCTTGTGCACAGTGAAGGAGTTGCATTAAGAGGCTGCTGGAGCTCCAGGAAGGTGCTGCCACTCTAAAGGACTTTCCCTGCTGCCTCTCGAAGCACCTGGATCCTGTTACACAGCGCTAAGAAACAACGGCTACAAGTCATTTACACCACAAAAAAACCCTGCCATTTTTACCAGAAACAGATATTGCAACCTGCCACAGACTGTCCTGGGGTGATAAAGCAACGGCATTTGGGATCTTTCTGCGTGTAATTCACTACCAACCAAAACTGATGCACTTGATGCTGACAAGGACCTCCCTCAGCATTAACGTAATGTCAATGAATGCACAGCTTGCACTCCCTGAATCAGTTAGAAGGGATCACAGTGGAGATCTCTGAGGTGAAAAGCAGTCCAGCAGTGTGAAAGCCTTGCAGCAAACAGCACTTTTACATCTGAACCCTATTTCAGATTAAATTTTTCCAGAGGGTGGTTACAAGACACCTTTCTCCTACAGTTCTGCTCTTATCTTCCAGCTTTCTAAGTCTGAGGACAAATTGTAAGTAGAGAACAATTTCATGTTGATGCTGGTATGCCCTTAAAAACAGAGTGCCTGAAGCAGCTGAAGCCACAAATATTAGTCTGGGTGTCTCTCAGGTCTGCTTTATTAACCAGAAAAATAAAAAGACTACAACACCTAGTCCCGTTGTGCCACAGATTTTATGACCTTTGAATGAAAAAAAACCCAGGTAAATAGCAGATGGTCAATTTAAAAATATCTTCCCTATTCAGCAAAACTACAAGAACAGCATTGGAACCTTTTTTCCCCCAGTTGGTGGGGAAGAGAAGACAATATATTAAACCAGGCACTGCTAATGTGGGCAATGGCCACACTACTGCACTTACTCTCTACATTGAATTCCAGTGCTCTGTCCCTCAGAGGTTTTGTTCCACTCAAACCAGATAATAAAACTGGCAGAAAGTATTTTAATGCAGTTTATCCAGACCTCGCTACTCTATGGGATGGCAATGTATCCTACAAGAAATTTGCAAATAAAAAGATCGTTTTAAAGACTATTTTGATGAAAATTAGTTTGATAAAAACTTTTTATTGAGTCTTGTGCATTCTTAGTCCCTGGGTTGATTACAATGGGTTAAATAAAGGAATTTATTGGACTATTTTGTAGCAAGGAACTCTCTTTAAGAACACCTCTTTCTGTATCACCCTTCATATAACATGAAATGTTTGCTACCCACAATCAGATCTGACCAAATGACTAAAGGGAATGCCCTTGTAAGTGCTCAAAATAACATCGAGAGTTTTCTGAGGTATTTTGCAGGCAAATAAAACCACAAGGAATAAGCTGTTTAAAAAAACCCACAAAAGATCACACAACGTCTCCCCTCCAAAAACACACTTTATCACACATTTCATGCTGAACAGCAAATTTTGTATTCACTGTAGACCTGACTAGCCCAAACTCACAACGTGTTGGGAATGCCAACAGTACAACAGCTCTGAGAGACCACAATAGTATCTATACCTGCACTTAAATGCATTGATCCTGCTGTCCCACCCCTAAATTACCATCAGAATTTTGGCAGCATCCTGAGATGTTTAGGGATAGACTTCATGGACTGAAAGAGAACACTGTGCTTCTTACTTTACTTTTCAGAGATCAGCAATGCTACAACTCCATCCCACCCACTGGTGTCATGGAGCACTGGCAGCAGAAAAAACGGAACCAGGATTGTCCAGCAGCACTGCAGCCAGGCCCTGTGGTGCTCATCAGTGCCTGAGTGGGAAATGTCACTTCAGTGTTTCAGAGGAGAAGCTCGTATTTCTTTTAAGTTCACCACACTGGGTAGTAACAACAGTGAGAAAAATCAACCTTAAAAATTGCCATTTTTAGGATAATGTGAACACATACATCAATCTCAACTGAATGCAGCAATCTGCCCTGGGACAGTCGATCTAAAAGGTGTTCAGGACCCTGAGGAGAAGACCTGGGCACAGGGACATTAAAGGGTTAATGTCCTTTCCCTATCTCAGCAACACCCACCACTCTTGGAATTTCTCTTATCTCTTAACACTCCATGCTTATTCCAATTCCCACATATTTCTGTAGCCTTTTTCTCCTTCAGCTCTCCTTTGAGGGACTCCCCCTAGATGTGAGACTGCCTAAATCTGCATTTTCTTACCCAGTTCTCATAAGCTGCTATGTATATTCACTAAGCCTGAGTTCACTTTTAGTGTTCAGTGACAAAAATTTATCTGGAAAGAAAAGTGTTTCTTGCAGGCAATGCAGAACCCTAGTGGGCACATGAGACCCAGGAACTGTTGGCCTTTGTCCCCACCTCTTGCTGTTTAAGACAATAAAAAAAGGCCACTGAAAAGTTCATTGAAAATCTTTTCCCATCCCAGTCCAGCTCAGTCTGATTAAACACCCAAACCATCCGATTAAACTTTTTAGGCTTGGGCAGTAGAACTATTGATTATATTCAAGAGTCCCTTCAACAGATAGAGCAGCTCACCCACGGTGCTGCTAACCTGTCACAGTGTACATTTCCTTGTTCAGTTTGTGCTGCACTGGATTATGTTCTCTAACAGAGGAAGTACTTGTTAACTCGTTAGATAACTTCAGTCTCCCATTTTATTGTGCCGTTACTGTAAACTCCTCTCAAGGATTGAAATCAAATCTATAAAAATTATGCATATAAATTAAACATACATTTTTATACATTCTCAAAACAGTAACATTCTTTTGTTGCTATGAGTCTCTCCTGTAATAAAGCCTTCACAATGGATGATTAAACTGATGGAAAACATTTATTTGAAAAAATATTGTAAGTAATTTATTATGTTAATTCCTCATACTCGATTGCAAAATGTGCTTGACCTTAAAAAGTTCAAGCATAAAACTTGGCAGCTCAAAATCAGGCACAGCTGAAGATACTCTGTAAGATCCAAGCCATGTTTAAGAGCCCTGCAGTGGTTTACAAACATTCAGCCACATATGGAGTGTTGTCACCAAGTGCAACTCCATCTAGGGAAAAGTTTAGAGAGTATCTCCAAATAGATATAAATACAAAAAGTCAGAGCTCCACTGAACCCTCTCATCCCAATTCAAACCATTTGTGCTACTTACAGACCCCATGAGAGGGAAGAGATTATACAGAGAAAAATCTGTGTTTTCTATGCCCCATGTAATTGTGAATATTTATATTTTGATAGGTCACAAAATTTCTTGAGCAGGCTGGTGCTGCACTGTGGTAAGAACAGCACGTAGCAAGAAGACAGGTCTTGATACATGGATAAGACTATGAGGGACCCTATCTTGCTTTGTTGTTGCTTCATTTGTTAAATAATTAATTAAAACCCATTAGCTTTGACAAAGTCTTTGATGAAGACTATGTCTTAAATATAAAGGAGAAAGGACAGAAAACACAACAAAGCTTAATTGTGATTTTTAAATGGGGGAGGGAAGGAGACAATTCTTTAACCAAAAGGAGTGACCTATGATATTGGAATGCCACCCTGTGAAAGCACAGATTATGTTATCTAAATTACATTATCCAGAAAAGTCAACCACTTGTTGTGTGTTATTTCACACAAGTGTTAACACACTTGAGTGTGTTATTTCCACACTCAGCACTAGGGAAGTTTCCCATTAAGGCACTGTATCCTGTATTTCTCAGGGTGGAAAGACTAAAGTTCTGCTAAAAATATCACAGAGCATTGTGAATCATTAAAAATTCACAAATTTCTTCATCAATGATAAATATATGAAAAATGGTAGATGATTACAAAATATACAGCAGTGACAGCTCCAGAAAAAGTTTTTTGGAAATTTTCCATGTTTGCTGTTTTATAAGTCAGTCATTAGGAGGCAGCAAATGGCTCAAAACCATGTGAGAAAACAACTCCTGAAGGAAATTGAAAGTGAATAGGATGATAAGAACTAGAACTGGGAAATTAATTCAGCTACAAAAGTAACTTTTTGACATTTTCCACTTCAATCAGATGTCAGGTGATGTAGAAGAAAATATTTTGTAAGCTATTTGTTAAATAATTTGGCATTTAATTGATGGAAACCACACTCAAACTTTATAAGGTTGACTTGGGATTTTTGGTAATGTTAAAAAACAAAAGACTTATCCCAGCTTGTTTTCCTATAATCTGCTTTTTAAGTGGTTATCACAATGTTGTCCACACATATTCATAAGGAACACAAAACAAATCATGTCTCATTTCATCTAAAACAAACAGCTTATAACTGAAAGTTCAGAGTTCCACATTATTTACAAGCTTTGTCTTTGAAAGAAAAATTTAAAAGCCCTTGTGGTTTTACCAGTGCTTCGTTAGCAACAATAATCAGGTTTAGTCAGTAACATTCATACCTCTCTCTTCCTACCACAATACAGCACAAGTCAAGGTAAAAATAACACGAGAATCTTTCTTAAAAATAAAAATAAACCCCAGAGCTTCTGCTATGAGTGCCAACGTTTCTGTAAAATTACCGGTCATATTTTATATTGTGCAAACAGGAAGCTGTTTTTGAATGCATTTATATTCTGAATCAAAACAGAACTGGAAAGGGAGAAACATTTTATATCCTAAGCAAGCCTGTAAATATGAAAAGATTAAAATATGGGCTAGGCTTGCTCATATCATTGCATATGACATGTAAATTAATGTTTATTTCACAAGCTGTTTTATCTTCAACACAGGACAATACACTTATCTCTATCTCACTAAACAGTTATAGTAAGTAACAGAGATGATAAGCATTAACCACAGCAATATTTCTCATTAATAGATTCATGCAGCTGTATAACATTCTTAAAATACTGAATTTGCCATTAATCAAACATTCTCAGCTTTTTCATATTAATCATAAAAAACAAATAACAAAAACAAGGCATAAACTTACTATTTGTTAGCTGTTCACACTGTCCTGTGGTCTGAGTCAGTGGGAAATAATTACCCCTAGGA
The DNA here is from genome assembly GCA_013397795.1 of Orthonyx spaldingii. Taxonomy (NCBI): domain Eukaryota; kingdom Metazoa; phylum Chordata; class Aves; order Passeriformes; family Orthonychidae; genus Orthonyx; species Orthonyx spaldingii. Next base: position 1,008,913 of record VZTJ01001774.1, on the reverse strand, counting down.
AATCTGGTAAGCAGAAATACAATAAAAATAAACATTAGCATGCCAAAAAGAATAAATTCAGCTTTCCTGCAAGTATTTTTCCTCATAATACTTCACAGGCAAGCTTAAAAAAAAAAAAAAAAAAAGG
>VZTJ01001774.1:985077-1002809 GCA_013397795.1 Orthonyx spaldingii | reverse complement strand
TAAAATTACATTATATATATATATATATATATATATATATAAAGGGAGGCACAATACCAGGACAGAATAGGGAAAGAAAATATTAGGAAAATATGTAGGTCAAACAATTCAAAATTAGTTATGCCACATTACATGTGCCCAAAATCTTGGAAAAGTGGATGAATATCAGAGCTGTAACTGCTTGAAAGCTGTTATCAGAATTATTTCAGAAAGGACATGATGGATGGAGATGGGTACAAAGCCCATAGAAGAGCAAAAATTATGTCTGCTCTAAAAGGGGGAGGAAAAAACGATAGCCTAGTTATTTTAATTTTCTTTATTTTTCCAGTTTGTAAGTCACCTGAAAGGAAACCAGGAAATGAGTAACTGAGCATGGATTTGTCAAGAACAAGGCACAAGGTAACAAGCCTTGTCATATGGGAAATAATTGATGCCACATTTCATGAATTCAAAAAGACTTTTGGCATCTTTGCACAGGACTTTCTCCGATCTAACCAAGAAACATCATCTAAACAGGGTTACTACAGGGTAAATACCTATTTAAAAAAGGTGCTACAGCTATCAGTGTCTACAAGGGAAAAGGCATCTAATGGAGTTCTTGGTCAGCACTGAATCAGGTACCATCCTGTATTTTCATCATTAATCCTCATGTCAGAAGAGGGACCACTCCCATAACACCTTCATGGAACCATAGAATGTCCTGAGTTGGAAGGGTCCCACAAGGATCATTGAGTCCAATTCCTGGCCCTGCACAGGACAATCCCAAAAATCCCACCACTTGCCTGGGAACATTTGAAGGTGTGGCTAAGCTGGGAAGATCTGCAGGCACACTGGGAGACACAATTAGAGTCCAAAAAAATCTCAATAGAAATGGTTTGCAAAAGATTAACTGTGGTTCAAGGGCAGCTGCATTATTTGTATTCTCAGAAATAATGAACTGCAGAAACATAAGCTGAGAAACAGCACAACAGTTCTGCACCAAGGGATCTGGATCAGAAGTTAAACCTGAATCTACAAAGCTACTGCAAATAAAAGCAGGTATCATACTGGAAGCCTCACAGCCAGAATAAAGCATGCACTGAATGCCATCTGAAATGATTTTTTTTGCTTTACTTGCTTTTGATGGATTACTGTTTAGGTGTGGACACTGTCTGCAGATTAAAAGATGCAGTTAATTTGAAAAAGCAGCAGTCTGGAAAACAATCTGCAAGACTGAAATGTTGGACCTTATTCTAAAAAAGGCTTCGAAAGAACATCATTATATAACACAAATATACACCTTCCAAAAATGGACCATTGAAAAAAATTGCAGAGGTAAAGATAAATGTGCAAGTAAAATAAAAAAGCCTCCGTAGCTTTGGAAATTGGATAGAAAAATGTCTATCAGGAATGGTTTAATTATAACAGATTCTGTATTTAAGATAATTTCTTGAGGTTTTTTCCAGCATCTTTTCCACTTATTATTTAATCTTACAGTAATCATAAACGGCAAAAGCAGCTGAAAATATAATTTCATCAAATCTTGTTACACCTGTTAAACAAGTCAAGATTTAAACCAACTTTTCCTCAAAATTTTTTAAAGCCAGAACGCTGCCTAAGCTAAACAGACTCAGTTATGTCCCTGCCCCATTTTCACTCCAAGGGGTTGTTTAGCTCACTTCCTAAATCTTCCTGTTTCCCTTCTGAACCTTCAGCTGCCTCAACCCAACATGAAACTTCATTGCATGTGCCTTTGAACTCATGAAATGAGAATGAACCTGCTCTTAAAGGACTACAACATCAAGTCCAAAAATCCCCATACATTATAAAAATCTGCACCAATAGCCTGAAGGAGATATTCCAACACATGAAGATACAATGCTCAGCAATCTGAATACTTGGGGAGTATTAGATACTAACTAAGCAACTGAAATAAAGATCCTTCTCTGAAAAACCTCTGTTCATGTCAACCTTAAACCAACAGTATGGTCTCACAGTTATCTTTAATTGGAATTCTGTGTCCCAGCCTAACACAAGTGATTTCCACATCCTGACAACTCCAGGTTCAATTACCATGACAACACGAACACATAATTACATACATGCCTTGAAAGCCAATGCAGAGGAGCAGAAAGCACCCGGAGAACTTTGTGTGTGTTACCTGCATGCTAAACAAACACACACCCTGACTGCAGTGCAGGCCTTTTAAATGCATTTTTACGGGGGATCATAACAGTCAGCACAATAGTGAATTAAATTTATTTGAATTTAACAAAAAAAAGTTAGACGACAAGGTTACCTCAAACTTAATTTAATTAAATTCCATGAGAAAAACCTCAAGAAGTTAACAAAAAAACTTTTTTTATGCAGTTCAGATTTTGAATAGAGATTTCATGCAATTTTAAATACTTCTAGGTTGTTAGAGAATGATTTGTGTAAGTAGTTTCATCCAGGAATTTAGTATCAAAAGAAATAAGTTGATTAAGATACTTATGCAATGACAAGTACAAGTAGTTTAAAATATCATTTTTTGGTAATATAGCTTTCCTCTATAGGCTTAATAAGCTTAAAGAATTGTGCCTTCTAGTTAAAGATTTATTTTTAGGACATACTTTAAAAAAATCCCTTTTTTTCCCTTAAATATCATAGCTTATTCATCTCTGTTCCCAGTAACACATTTCAAAACAGTTGTGAATAATTCTAATTTCAATCTGTGTGCCCATTTAGTGCTAATTTTTTATCCCTATGCTGTTATCAACAAATACTGCAGTTAGCTATTATCAGCTGTGGTGGCTTCTGAGGTAATAAAAGATATCTTTAGAGGACTGAAGTCACCAAACTCATTAGACAGGACACTGAAGTTGGCAGCTAAGCTGGACATTAGTTTCAGCTCTTGAGCAGGGAGCAGAGTTTATTACTGCACTTTTGAGAAATCAGTCCAATTCATCAAATTACATCAGTGCAGTGTCCCTCACTGACACAGTGTTTTGGGATGCAGGAAAAAATTATTTTTGCTGTAAAATGTCAAAGTGAAATGGAGTTATTACTTCAGAAGTACAGAACTGGGCACTGACTATTTTCCCTAGAAAGAGCACTCACCTGTAGCCAGGACATGGAGTCTTTCAGCATTACATGCTCTGGTTTTGTCAGCACATGGAACTCAGCCACTGCTTCCAAAATCAGATCAGAAGCTCCTTGTTGGTGACACTTAAAGTTCACCAGTACATGGCAGCAGCTTTGATATTCCTAGTTTCCCAAACTGTTGCCCAAAAGGAGTTTGAGCAGGTAAGAAATCTGAACCAGAAACAGGAAATAGCACTCACCTCACTGATTTCAAAGAGCAGCACTTACATTATTAAATGGATAAGAGCATTCACATGCCTTACTTGTCCATATGAATAGAATGAATGTGTTTGAATGTCCTTCAGAAAAAGATACAGAAAAGGAAATCTCACACAGGTATGAAAACATTAAACAAGCACTTTCACTGGGGGAGAAGAGAAGCCAGGACATTCTGAGTTCATTTAAATGAATGACAATACTCTCCTGGACCCTCAATGGGAGCAAGATTTTATCTGAGATAACAACCAAAGAGACAGAGCACGCTAGGGTAAGAAAGAGGGAAGTTATTTCTGAGAGTAATGACATAAAATAGACTTCATCCAGTCTTGCTGTGACTAAACAAGTGTCTTGCATGAAACAAGAGAGAGTAGAAAGACTGGGAATTCACTGTGAGTGACAATGTACGTCATCACAGAGTGTTTAACCCACTCTCAGCCCCCACAATTCCCAACAACCCAGTAGGAGATTCTGTGGAAGTTCTTCAAGGTGATCACTTCAATCCCCCAAAACACTGAAGCTAATAGCTTCACTGCTAAGGTAGGGAGTCTCTCAACGTGCAGCCTTGGGGCACGACGAAGATGTGCCGACATTTGGGAACAAACTGCATTTTTTCCTTCATTTGGTGGCCAGGAACAGAACTATTTCTGTTCTAATTTGGTTGTATAAACCCAAACAACTCAATATTAATATGCCATATTCACCAAATTTGGTAGGTAAGACCGTTTGACCAAGAAAAATATTAAGACTACAAATCAGGTTGTTAGGTGACTAAAAAAAAGAAAGGATGAAAAAACATTTGCAAATGCCAGAACAAAACCAGTAGCTCTGCAAGCAAAGAACCAAGACAGCAGTAAAATATTTTAAACAAAATAAACAAAATAGCATTCCAAAAGCTGTAATATTGTTCAAACTTTCTGATAAAGTTATGTAGACATGAAATAATAGACAAGAACGTCTCAGTCTTACATTTTTCTGACATGGGTAAGGCTGAGATAATTATCATGCATTTCTAATATAATGTACATATAGGTGTAGTTTATTTTCACCTGTATATAGTGGCTAGCAAGGGTAGCTGTAAACAGGAATTCTTAGTTTAAAAAAATAAAAATTACTTTAGCTAAAGAGTGTATTGCTTGGGAAGTATGATGAGAATAACACTGAAAAAGGTTTCTGCAGCTATAGGTTTAACAGTTTGCAGACCCTTTGGAAAGTTGGTAGACTACCAAAGCAAACATAATCCTTATGAAGAAAAAAGAAAACAAAACAAATGAACAAAGCAAAAACCAAAACAAAACAGAAAAAAAAAAATAAAACCACATAAAACCACAAAAGAATTCCATTAAGCTTGCAGACTCTTTCCAGTCTTGAAATACATCACACATGAAAGCAATTTCTTTCCTTCCTGCTGGCACTGGTCTTTTCCTATGTCCTCTGTATGGAAATCCCAGTCAATGAATGGCAACAGGGTCTGCTAAAGACATTGTAAGGTCTGCTGTCTTTTTTCTTTTCATAGTATTTTTTATTATTACTATTTTTAAAAATAAATTTAGAACAGCGTTACTATCCTTAGCATTCCTCTGGATCTTGAGCATCTTCCAAACACTTTCACAGCACATATTAAAGAAATAACACATACTGGGATGGTTGTATTTATAGCAGAGCTTCAGTCATTATCATTCAGCTCTAATTCCTCCATAAAGACTGTGTTAACATTTCTTTGAACTATTTCATCATATTAATGAATTCAGAAGATTTTGCTGTTTTGTAAGTTGTGACTGGAACAGCAGTTTGACATCAGAATAATGAATTTAACCATCTTTCTGATTATCATGCCAAATTTTACATCCCCTGGGCACCTGAGGTAATGTCTGTTTTTATCCCGTAATCCATAAAGCTTCAGGCATTTCTGTTATGTTTTTTATGAGTAAGGTTTTGATCTCCAGTAGATTCCTACATCATAAAAGAGGCCTATTTTCCTTGCATGAAGAATTCAAGGGTCAAGAATAGGAAAAGAAATGTTTGATCTGAAGATCTTACTGACAACTTTGTTTTAAAATTTTTCAGGTGCTTTAAACTCTTAAGGTATTTGGAAGTAGCATGCATAGTTACAATTAAAGACACCGAGTCTCTATCTCAAGCATAGAGACAGAGAAAATGGAATCATAAAATAGTCTGAGTTGGAAGGGACCCACAAGGATCATTGAGTCCAACTCCTGGCCCTGCACAGGACACCCCAGGAATCCCATCCAGTGCCTGAGAGCATCTGCCTTGAACTCTGCCAGGCTTGGGGCTGTGACCACTTCCCTGGGAGTCTGTTCAGTGCCCAACCACCCTCTGGGTGAGGAACATTTTAAAAGACTTTTCCTAATGTCCAGCCTAAACCTTCCTCATCTCAGCTCCATGCCGTTCCCTCAAGTCCTGTCACCGGTCACCAGAGAGAAGAGATCGGTACCGGCCGCTCCACTTCCCCTCCTGAGGAAGCTGCAGACCCCGATGAGGTCTGACCTCAGTCTCCTCTTGTCCAGGCTGAACAGACCAAGTGGCCTCAGCCACTCCTCATATAGTCTCAGCTCTTTCAAAGACATCAGGATTTTTTTTTCATGGTCTCCTTTCAATATCACTGTGACGGTATCTCCTGTCGTCATCAGCATGACACTTACTATAATTCCCAAGGCCAGCCCTCCTTCCTCTGCATCCCAGCTTTCAAAATAAACATTAGATTAGAAAAACCCTTCCTTTTCACCTTAGGGAAGGAGAGAGCAGGACCACCTGTATGGGGTTTGGGTGACCAGGGCAGTGGGGGCTGCGGGGGCTCTGTGAGGGGAGGTTGGGCCTGCCCGGACACCGCTGGTTCCCGCCAGCCGCAACCAACCCCAAAAACGTGTAGAAGAATGGGCAAAACACTGCCTGGTGGGGTTTTCCACACAGGATGAGGGAAAAAAGGTAGAGACATGCCCTGCCAGTGTACACGTCAGTGATAACTGAGGAGGAAGCGGTGCTGTGGACTCCCCTGCTGCCCCTGGGGACACAGGGTTTTCTCCTTGCAGACCACACAGGATCAGACACCCACATGCACATTTGGTACCTAACCAGCATTCCCAGGCAGCGTTGGGCTGTACCTTTGGACATTTTTAATGGGATAATGAATTCAAAGGTTTTTGCCATTTTCTATGCAGTGACAAAATCACCAGATTGCTTGATGTCATAACAGATAATTTAACCAGCTCCCGATCAATCATTTGTAAAAGTTTATATTCACTGGGAATTTTAATGTGCTTGTCAGAGACCTCTGGTAATTTTACTATGCTGTCAAAAAGGTGTCTTGGATGGGAAACTGCTCAGGTAAAATTGCATTTGGCAAACGTAAAATCAGTGTTGCCAAGAAAACTTGGCACCATTGCGTTCATAGTGGGGAAGGGGGGTTGGGGTCCCTTCCTGACAGCTCCACTCTGCTGCTCCTTCCTCCTCTTTTCCCCTTTCCCAGCCTGGGTCCTTCCCCAGACTGCAGCCCTCCAAGAACAGCTTTTTGTGGGGGCTGCAGTTCTCCAGGATAAGCCTGGTCCAGAACACACTCTCCCTGTGCCACAGCTCACTCAGGGAATACCAGACTGTTGGATATTCCCTGAATGTACCTCACAAGTCTTTAACAGAGAAATTGAAAATGTATCTTTAGCTGCTGCTGAAAAGCAAGGTCCTTTATTTTCTGCCATCCTACTCCACTACTCTGAGACAAGATTTTACAACATACAGACCTAGTAGATTATGGTCTGAAGTAAATCCCACAAAAGAACAGTGTGGAAGAGTACAAAGACAGCTTGCCAGGGCTTTTATCTCTTCTACTTAAGCCCAGAAACACCGAATAAGTATATATATAGCCTCCCAAAATGCTGAAAATAGTAATAGGCAATCCCAGTGGCTTGAGATGCTGCCTACAGAGAATGTGCTCCTGTTCTGAAATCACAGAGGGAAGGGAAAGGTCTTTTTGCTCATTGTGTTGGGATTCACTTGAGATTCTTTAATAAGGAACACTGCAACAGAGCCTGGCTGTCTCATGTGCACTAGGTACAGGAATTGAAAGATGAAGCCACAGCACACAGCATTGCCTTAAGAAAAAAAGATCTCAGAATGGTTCAGCACAGCAAGTGAAGACAGGTCAGGAAAAATAGCAGGACCATTTCTGACAAATGGGAAGAAATCAGAAAAATGTATGTCCCTGTTCTAGCATGGCTGCCTTTAATGTGTAGACATAGTTGGGGCAATTAGTATTTTAACAAAAATATGTTATAAATGGGATTACACACCTTGCATAGTAAATGATCTCAGCAAATACTTTTTTTTTAATCTATGCAAAAACATAACCTCAAGAATATGCACTTCATTATCTAGCTAGCAGTTTAGGCATTGTAGTCTGGAGATATACTAGGAACAAATTGGATTAAATATGAAAAATATTAAAATGTTATGTTTGTTGAACACATGGGAAGGTTCAATAACTCATAGAAATTGGTTTTAGTCACAAAATTTAAGAAGATGCAGGTGCACTTAGTCAGTGTGGTCCACACAGATTTCCTTGGCCTGGGCCCTATCCCCACTTTTCTCCATAAATCACTTCTTCTCTCAGAGAAGATAAATGCAGATCCACAAAATTATTTTAGGTACATAACCTCTTGGTTATCATATCTGGTATTTGAAAAGAGATTGTGGATCACAAGTTTCTGAAATACAGAGAAATAGAGGGATTTACCTTTTATCTAAATATATTTCTAAAAAAAAAGTTAAGTATTTGTTACTGTTATGTAGTAGAAACATGGCCTGCATCTTATTTTATAGTTCAGCATGTCACTAAAATAAATGGACAAAAGTTCTTCCTTCTGAATTTGGAAACAGTTGTATGTGATTTATATCAGCCCCCTCATTACAGAAAACCTTGTCAACATATGATTGTGCATATAAGAACAATTACAGAAATTCTGAGTTCTCAGTGTTTTCTTTAGCTGAGCTGATGGGCTATGAAAGGTGCTGGAGTGACAGCTCTGAGAGGTGAAGTCCTCTTCTGAATTGATACAGTACAGAGAACAGCAATGGAATTTTTTTTTGCATCTTCCCGGGTATGTGGTTTATCCCTGATCTTGAGAAGTTCCCACTCCATCATTACCCCTCTGCTGAGACTGCTCCCGGAGCACCAGGCTCCTTCTCATTAGGAGCACTCTGAGAAGCAGCATCAGCTCCGTGCAACCCGGAGCACACGTGGGAAGGGCTGATCATCCCCTCTCCCCCAGCACTGTCAGCAGTGTACTTGGTACAGTGGCAGGCTCAGGTTTTCGCTGACTGAAGGACTTAAATTAAAAACTTCTTCTAAAAGTTAAGGTAATTAAAGAACTTACAGCAAGAAATACCTGATCATTTAAGCACTTTGTACGTTCACACTGTCTGCATGAGAGGCAATGAGTGATGTTCTTCACAGATGCAATTTTTTGGGTTATTTTTAAGGTAAGGGACATTAGGATTTGTTTTCCCCTTTAGATATATAAGATACCAATCCAGTGTTTGATACCATATTTGGGGGAGAAAAATCCCTATCCCAAGTCACCTGTGTTTTGCTGCCCAATTGAAAAAGTATTAATTATGGAAGGAGAAAAAAAGGCTGGAATGAATACAAACAAGTTACATGTAAATTTGTTGAACAGATTATTCTATTGTTCAACAACAATGAACAGTTTTTACCTCAGAAGAACAATTCCAGTGTTAAGAACAACAGAATCTATATTTACTATAAAGGTAGGTTTATCAAGATAAAATGAGTGGGATCCAGTCTTAAAATTCTCATCTGATGGTAACCTTCACACAAGAAATAAGCATGAAATATTTCTGCATATCTTCAATCTTCTAATTCAGAAGAGATACGGGTGAAGAAGGCAAACAATTTCACACAGTAGTGATGAAAATAGATGATGAAAGGGAAACAAGAAGCAAGACAAAAGGAGGCAGAAAAGTTACATTTTTAAAAACCCTAAGTTAAATTTAAATGATATCTATAATCTGGGAGACATGAACACTGTGATTTTAAATTTATCCTGTGAAGTCTCTACACACACTTTAAAAACCATTACTTAGAGACTTGTGAAGTCACATCTTTGAATATGGATGGGCATGGCCAAAACAGAAGTAAAGGTTTTCTGGGTGCCATTTCATAACTCTAGGTGAAATTCATACTCTGTGACTGCAAAACAGGCAAAGTTTGCTCTAGGAAATCTCAATGGGATTTTTAGTCAGTCCTGTTGTGGAAAACGTATTGAATAATGGTATTTGATATTCAGTGTCTCCTACAAACTGACAGTGTTGGAATTTCCCTTCCTTAAAGTACGTATCTGATATCTGGGCTCCTTTTTTCCCCCCGCTCATTTATACATGTGTGGTTTTCCTTTTAACCCCCCACCCTTTTTTAATTTAAATAAAACTCTGCTGAAAAAAAAAAAGCAACAGAAGATCACAGGATGTGAAGATGCCATTCTGGGAACTAGCAAGCAGTCTCAACAGTGAAAGAAGCCAAGTGGTCTTTCAAGTGGGCTATTACTGTAGTTGTGGGAGCAGAATAATGAAACTGAACAGAATAATTGGCCTAAATATCTGGTTAGAGGGCTGGTACAGAGAAAAGAGCATGAAAGGCTCTACTAAAACCACAGAAAGGTGGGTGTTCCTGCAATCAGCACAGAAAAAAGCATCGGAGAAGTCTGTAAACTAAAGAAGAGGGGGAGGGGAACCACTGGAAAGAAATCCAAGCAGAGGAGGGGGAAGGGGGGAAAAATGCCCACTAAATCTGAAAGTCTAGAGGAAAAGAAAGCAGTTGATTGTATTTGCCGACATTCCAAGGATGGCAGTTGGGAAACAGCCATCAGAGCTGCAGTAGCAGGAGGCACACACTGTAAGAGCCATATGGGTGGCTCCTGAGATAGATGTAGGAACACTTGTATGTATTTTTAAAACAGAGACACAACTTGTGTGTGTATATATATACATAGATAAAAGAAGAATTTCAACTATCACTTCAAAGAGAAAAGAAACAACCATCCTCTCTTAACTGGTCATTTCCATCAGCTGGAGACTTATCATATGACTTCTGAATAGAAAAGCAGTGAAGTCAGTAAACTCAGGTGTTATGATCAGTTACATCAGAAAACATCTGGCAATGTAAGATCCAGTTTAACCTGCTCTGTATTTCTATACCAGAGGTTCTTGCAGCGATTGAGGTGAAAGATTAGGGTACCAGCATTTTCCACAGCCATGCTATGAGCTTCTGACAGTAACTCTGTAAGTGACCATAAACAGCCCAACACCAAATATATCTGATTTTCAGTTCTGATTACAGAAACACAAAATGCAGCTGATATTCCTGTTAATGAATGATTATTAAAATGACAACATCAATAGATGATAATTAGAACTACATCACATTTTAAAAAAACTGTAGCGAAGTATAGTCTGTATAAATAGAATTCCCAATTTTCAGTGACAAAGCAGAAAATAGTAGCTTTTCATTGTCTGGTTTGTATTAGAGTTCCATAAAAGCAAGATTCATTAGCAGGAGTCCTAATAAAAGAGGCATGAGATTGCTAAGAACCTCAATACAAAGAAACATGTCCTTAAAAAAGAGGAAAAGTGATGTAAGTTTCAAGTTCTTTCTAACTATCCAGCAAAACTGGCTCATTTAAACTTCAAAATGTCCAGATGATGTTTTGAACACTAATCCCTATGTCAACAGCTAAATGAAAGCAGCTAAAGGAAAGTGATTAACAAAGACATTTATATATTAGTATCACAAATAGTGAGAAGGAAATCTATTTCTAGGTAAATATGCAAAATATACAGCAAGATATAATATCTTTAGTAGACCAGCTGTTATGTTTGGGAGCAAAAGACATATTTTGGGGTGCAAAAGCCTTTGTGTAAAGCACACATATTTCTGAAGGCATCTCAATTTAAAAAAATTTTACACTACAAGATATCTGCTTCACCTATATCAATAGCTGATCACAGCTACAACAGCTCCTGGATCCAAACACGAGTGCCCAAGCAGCTCAGAACGGACTGGTTAATACACTTATTGTAAAAAGAAATAATTCCAAAGAAAAAGACATTGATGTCAGAGAAATGGAGAAATTATGTAGTAAAAAAGTTGAGATGATGTAGTTTCACAAGAATTCTTGGATCAGATTTATTTTATTCAATTGCTGTTGGATACTGCGTGTAAGTACTGCACTCATTTGGGCAACCCTACCACCTTACATATATCCTTCACACTGTTATATTTACAACATCCTGAATCACTTTCCCATTTTTCTCATTTTTTATACAGAGAAATTATGAAAAAAAAGACAAATCCCAACACTATTAAAATGGCACAATTATCACTGAATTGCACTGAATGGGAGCTCCACTTGAGCAAGTTGAGGTCATACACAAATTCTGTGCTATAGCAAAGGACTGTGTGTCATTTTCAGAGTACCCAGCACACCCAGGAGTATCTGAGTTTATCTTCTTTTTCATAACCTCCTCTAAAAAGCTTTCTGGTAATTCCTTCACTCCAGGTACTTGGCTGAGAATAAAAAAACCAAACAGGACTGAGCAATAACGTGTACCGCAGCTGTATGGACCCTGCACACCTCACTGTCATCACTTCTCTTGTTAAGAGATTCTACTTCCCTCCCAGAGCTGCTGAGGGTTTCAAATGATAAAGCAGTTTAGTGAAAGTAATTTCTTTTACTGGAACTGAAGTAGCTGGAGCTGGTGCTGTTTTGCTTCACTTTTCCAACGTAGATAATTCATAGTCCACCTCATAAAAGTAAGTTCAAAGCGTGGTACGAAATAATTGTGTAAAGTGACAAAAATAATTAATAGGTGTACATTCAGAATTCTGAGCAATGTCTCTCTGAATCCCTGTTTCTTGTTTGAACTGCAAAGCTTTTAAAAAATTACTAACTCCCAGAAAACTGAAACCTGGTGGTGCTAGGGCTACACATCACTTTGATACCAGATAACTTGGACTTAATCTAGAAATCTCCTGTTTACCTCTATAGGGTTTGCATTAGTGCCTCTATATGATAAAATGATAAATTTTAGGCAATGATAAAACCAGAAGCACTGGAAAAAAAGCTCTGTAGAAAGGTGATGATCTGGAAAAGCTGATACTTTTGTAGACGCGCAGTCTCTTTAGTCTTCGCTTTCTAACACAACCAGATACTTCTGAAATTCCAAACATGCATAAATAATGCAATTTTAGATCGATCCTTCCCACATGAGGTTACAATTTAACTTTGAAACTTACAGGTTTCAAGGCACCTGTACGATCATCTAGTCTGATCTCTTGCACTACAAACTCTGCAGAATTTCTGGTTAAAATACAGCAAGGGCTATGCTTCTGGGCTTAGTCATGAAATGAAACAAAATCGAGATGTATAGTGACAGAATATGTCAGTGTTAGTATTCATTCAAATTATTTCGTTGTGCTCATACACAAATACAGGGCAAAAATAAACCATGGACTGAGAGTGCTATTGCACTAATCCTTAGTTTGTAATTTACCAACACTTTATATAAGAGCAGTCCTGGACAGCAGTCTGGAAAAACAAGAAAGTGTTTATATAACAGAACTGTTATATAATGTTGTTGAATAGGATATTGTAAATAATTAATCCAAATGAAAGACCTGGGGGATCGTTTGGCAGGAATTAGACGTGAAAAGAAGAGTGTTTGGCCTCTGTCTTCTTTTTTTGGAAAAAAACAAACCCAAAGACAGCAACAGTGACTGCAGAATCTCAGAATTTTTGTAGGGCTTGTACTGATGTAAGTCCTAAAGATAAAGTATATCGTGTGTGAAAGGTCTTTTCCAACCTAAATGATTCTATGATACATAGAAAAGAAATCAGGGATACTTATGTAATTGTTGTCTGGTACCTCTCTTAAAAGGACAGTTCATTACAGTATTTCAAACCAAGTAGTTTTCAGTCTTCGCTTCAGAGACCCACTTCTATGTATCTGTGCCTCAAAATTAATGTTTCAATAAATTATCACTTTGTCTCAAGCAAAATTTTACTAAGGTTCAGTTTAAACCCAAGAACATCTCTGATAACTTAGTGCAACACAATAAGCTGGAACATAAAGGAGATGCTGAAATACTTTTTAAAAATTAATAAGGTTCTATCTGGCTAAATCAAGTTATTGCATAAATCATTGCTTTGCATTCATCAGAAGTGAGTTGTCATCCACCATCACAAAACAATTTTGTCTTCCTGAGCCTTCAGAAACTACTAAAAGTGAAAATAATCCTTGAAAACAAACAAAAAAAAAAAAAGTGAGAACTTCCTTGTGGGACTTCTTCAGAGTTTATTTAGTTTTGAGTCCTTTAGTGCATAACTCATGTAAAACTTTCACTGGCTAAGGAAATCGTGTAGAAAGTTGCCTTGAAGAGCCACAAGCCAAACCCTTCTCTGGTCAAAGCTAGCAGTTACCACCAGCTTGTTACCTGAGCAGGGAATCTGGTCCATGTTCCTGCTTCTCTTAATGTCCAGCATTTCCTAATTCAGCAGCTTCACCAGCAGGAGAACACCAGCAGAGCTGTTTGCACAGAGCACAGTCACTGTGGCAGTGACAGTCTCACCTCACATCCAGACCCATTCCAGCAGCATTTTTGTTTTTCCAGGGGTGGGAGAGGGGGAGATCAGCACTTCAGCTGCAGACCCATGTAGGCTACAGGTTTTTATTTTCTCAGGCCATAACACAAACAGCATAGGCAAAAATGTTCCCTGGCTGTGATGCTATTGAAGTTTTAGAGCAGAAGTGTGTAAATGTGTCCAAGGAACATCAATGATCCAACCCCACCACAACTAAAATTCTGACAACTCCATTATCGCAAAGGTTCAATAGTCAAGATATACCACTGGAAGTAAGTAGAGGTTTTGGATGTTTTAATCTGCTGCACTCTCACTGCAGGGGAATCTTCCTGTTTCAGGACAGGAGGGGTAAATAAACCTATTCTAAAAGTCTTGGTTAAACATTTATTTGAAATATAGATAAAGAGTGGGTTTCCTGACAGAAGCATGAGCTTTGCTGGTTTCGAACGTCTGTTGATAGTTGTCTCTCATTTTCAAAGCTCTTCATTTACTTTTTTCCACTCATGTAATCAGCTGATCCCAAATTGTCGCTGCAACTTTTACAGAATCTTTAAGAATTCTTCTCTGACTCAGATGCCTTCTCTGCACCTTCTTCCTTTTCAAGCTACTTGCTTGTACCTCTGCTTTACTTACTCCATAATGACAAATCTGATCTGAAAACATTTCTTCTCTTTCCTAATGTTTTTTCTTAGCTTTTTTACTGAGAATATTATTTTGCTGACCATTATGCACAATTCTCTTCCCTGTTGTACTTAAACCTACGATGTTTGGAAATCCAGTATGTTGAAAAAAGCTATGAAGAGCAGTGTATGCTGTGCATGCACAAATGGGATGTGTAACTTATGGGGATTGCTACAAAAGAGCGAGATTACAGGGGAGTCACTGGTAGTTATAGAGAAGCATTGAGGTACTTCAGACCACAAGTTTCCACTAGACCTCAGCAGGGTTTGTATTCCTAAAACTCTTTGGTGGGCTTTTGTTTTGTTTTAAATACTACAACTAGTAATAAACAAACAGCACTTCATTATACTATAGTCTCACTCAAAATTCATCATTAAGGGTCAATAACTTGAAGTAAAATAGGGTTACAAGAAAATATTCACAACAGAAATGTGGGTAATTTACACTAAAAAATAAATAGAAAGAACTGAAACTTCTGAATATTCTGAAGTTCATAATTAATTAAAGACAAAACCAAAAGATTTTCTCTGACCATGTAGTAATACTGTTTTCCTATTTTCCCTTTTATCTTCCATTCATAGCATAGTTGTGGTGTTACTTTTACATAAAGGTAATTTCAGTTTGTAGCTTTGTTTTGTTTTGCTTGTAAAACTGCTTTAAGCAGTTTGAAGACACGAACTAACCATGAGTGGTGCTTTGGATTTTTTGAAAAAAAATGATAAAGCAGAATTTCATAACTTTCTATATACACAGTGAACACTCTTAGAAACTAACTTCAAGGATATGTACAATAACATATTCGATAATATCATCTCTTCTAAATGTACAAGATCATCAAGAAATCTGCAGAGTCTCCTAGTAAAATATTTAGGTATATTTTACCGTACTTATCTCTAGCCCTGTTCATGTTACTCTAAAAAATTCCAGTAACTTCTATTAATTTTCAGCTAAGACTCCAGTGCAATGCTTTCACATAACACAAATTTTTTCTTTTCAAAGCCTCTATGGGAAACCTTAACCCCGACTGCACCTATGTTTCCATCTGGAGAGTGCCAAGTTTCAGGGCTTTGGCAGACTTGCATACACAAGGATTTATTAGTTCTGTAATTAATTTTATGTGCATGAAAGCATAAATGCATATTGGGTACACATTTTGTCATCTGCTTAATTCCTTTAATGAAGACTGTGATTCCATAAGATGAAGGAAGAAAAGGAAGGAAGGAAAGAAAGGAAGGTAGGAAGGAAGGAACAAAATTCTCTTTTCTGCTGACTCCCTGTAATGGCAGTAGAGATTCAGACCAGTGGTTGAAGAGGTGCTGAAGAAAAATTAGCTGCTTGGCTCTATTTTGCACAGTACTAAATATTGCATCAACACACACCACTCCAGATACTCCAATTTCCAAATACTCAAAAATTCATCTCTGAAATAAAAACGTACAAATGCTTATAACCTCTGCTGCTTCTGATGCTTTCCCACTATGAGAAGACTGGTAGTGAGGCTATCTGGTGTTTAAACTCATTAACAAAGTGAATAAGTCCCAGCATCTCATACCATTAAGCACATCATGGGGAAACCCTTTTCAAGAGAAGTGGGTAACTGGCATTATTTTAAAGAAAAATCATCATCATCATCATCATCATCACAATTCCTGATTAGAGATGAATAGTCAAGGAGGAAAACACAACATTTGACAAGTTTTGGAGGTGTTCTACTTTCACTGTTCAGGTTTTTGATTCCGCTAGCCAGACATTGTTTGATTAAGGGCTGAGGTTTTTTGACAGTCCCTTTCATTCTCTTTCTCAGAATGACAGGGATTCATTCCATCAAAATTGATTTGCATTTCCAGCAACTGCAAGAACCATGCAAACAGGGCGAGTTGCGACTTCCCCTACCAACAAATGCAGCCAGTAACAAAATGAGACACTCAACTGGAGACTGACAAATTCCATTATTTTTTCCAGTTCCAAGTCATGTCCCAAATCAGACTGGAGATGCTGCAGAATTGCGTCTTTTAACTCAAGATCTTTTTTAAAGAATTTTTTCAATTTGTCAATGCCCTGCATCATTGTCATGTACTAATTTTGCAGGTCCATACTTAAAATTGTTGTGTTCCTATCAGCTCATCCTAAGCACAGTCACTCGTTTTATCCTGCATTCAGTTATATCTCTACAAAATATTTTAGTCTATGGCAGCTAATGCTGCTGCCTCTTCACTGAGCTCAAAATAAATTGGGGAGTTTCATTCTAAATCATTACAACATTAGCAAACACATCGAAGATAAAAACTCATTTATATTTCCCAGATTGATTTCATCTGAAAATAATAAGAATTTGATAATGAATACAATTGTTTTGATAATCTAATCCAGACACTTCAGCACCTTTTGTTCATTTGCCCATCCCCCGTTTTGCACTCTGGTATTCAGTCAGATTTTTGTAAAACATCTACAAAAATTATCTGCAGTGTCTCTATTGCCATAATGCAGACAATCCAGCAGGTCTCTTCATGAACTGCAGAAGCAAAAGCAAACACCTCTCCATGCTGCACACCAGTGTGCATTTTTGCATGTTTGATAAGGCTTTCAGTAGAGTTGCAGTGAGAGGCATTTCTAGCTGCCCTTTGATGGATAGCCCGATCCTGGTTGGTTACTGTAAAATATAATCTGAAATAGATGTTTAGAAGCATGGCATATTTTTAACTTCCTGACACACACAGCACTGTCTGCTGTTGAGGAATTTTCCTCTTGCCAAAGTGATGAGCAGACAAGGCACCACTAATGCTACTCATGCTCTGCTCAGTGGGAGGTAATGCAAAAGCAGCGCAGCAGCAAATATTATATTAATAATGTGCTGCTCCTTCTCCTTTCCCTCTCCCCTCTCAGGTTCAGAGCTGGAAAGTGATAACAGACAGGACAGACTACATTCTTCTTCAAGCAAAAGGAGTGAAGAGAAATCATTTGTAAGTGATCGCTAGGAGAACAGATTTTACTGAAAATGCACTGGGTAAATAAATAACTGACCTCTGTATTCAGTGTGGTGCTGAGCAGCTACAGCCAGGGATA
>VZTJ01001774.1:975077-980077 GCA_013397795.1 Orthonyx spaldingii | reverse complement strand
TTCCATACCAGTACTTTGATGCATATGGAGATTTAAGGCATGTGTTGCATGAATTTAACAATACAGACTGAACAAGAACACATCTCCTAGCAGGTGAATTGCATAATTAGCAGGAAAATCCATCAAATTGTTCTATGAATTCAAATGAGCAAGTCATGGAAGTTTTTTGAGGTTTCTCCTTTCTGTGGGGACAACAACATTCTGTGCATTTCACAATTTGTATTTAGTGTCAAAGAGAGATGCATTAACAGCAAACCAAACTACGAGTTGTGTACAAATCAAAAGCTGAGTACAGAGTGGACAGATTTGGAAAACTGGAGGACCCTAACTGTAGGACATGCATAAACATCACTGATACCTGTACCCTCTTCCTCTATCCCATTTTCCTAAAGTGAAGGAAAACCAGAACTTGCAAACTCACTCTATAATATTCCTATAACCTAATTTGTGGCTCACACCACACCAAGGCCTTTCAGTGTTCTTGCCTTTCATGGAGAGGGAAGCAAACATTGGTTTAGAGGTGCAAAAGGGAGGACAAAGGTGCCCAGTGCCCTGCTGCAGCTACAAATGTTTGAGATGCATGTACCTGTCTCAGATGGAAACTGTGGGATTTCCAGAACAGATGTCACAGTCAAGACCTGAAGGAACACTTCAGGGTTCATTAGAAGCCAAGCCTAGATAAACCCCAAAATTTTTTGTGGCTTTTGTATTTCACAAACAGGTTCCTGGTAAAAGACACTGAAATTAGAGAAGCATGTCAGAGTGCAGCACTGTGCCAGCTCAGTATCACTCCAGCAGGAACCTACAATTTTCCAGACCACTTGCTATGCACAATTTCAGTGTGTAGTCATTTGACAGACTCCCTACTAATCTCAAGCTCCTCACTGGGCTCTCAATAAGAAGCACAACTCAGGACAAGGCAGGTAAAAATGGTAGGTATCAAACTTGACTTTAAAAAATTCTAAAAAATTCTTGCAAGACAGCATATTCACATCCAGATTCTGTATTCCTTAGCTCAGCTGCAGCGAGTTTTGTGTCTCATTTACTCGCAATGACAAACCTTGCCCTTCCATCACTTTCCAGCAATTTAACCTGTTTTATAACTCAGCCAGGGAGACAAATAATGCCCACAGTAACTCAGATGGTTTCTCTTGTGAGCACCGTGAACATGGAAATGCTACCTGCCTGTCACACACACATCACACCTGCTGTCAAAGTACAGTGAAAGCTTCCTTTGTTTGATTAGAAAATCCACAACCATTCTTACCAAGTGAGAGAATCTCACTTTATAATTAGTGTCATCCACACTATGCTCTAATAATTGTGATTATCAGTTTAATGACAGAGCGATGCTACATATACCAAGGTCATTCAGCCACAGGTAAGAGAGTGTGGCATTGCACTCTGGTACAGATGCTGGGCACACAAAACGGGAGTAGAATTTGAAAAGGGACAAATGAAAAGAAAAAGAAATATGGAAATGATAAATGGTAGACTGGCATAGCCACAGGAGGTGGAGTATGCGGAAAATTTAGGAATAAAGTTCGCAGGGAAAAAAATCCCCAAGATATTTATCTAAATTTAATTTTTATTATATAAATATTTAAAAATTTAAAAACAATGTGTTAAAATGCCTAAGAAATTCTGTGTTTTGGTGCCCCAAGTAGAAGGTCTGCAAGCCTTTAACAGCTTGGTAGTGCAGTCACTTCACATAGAGGAACAAGCAGTGTAAGGCTTGGCCAGCTGTGCATGTGACAACACAGAACTGGGATTTTGACTTAAACAAATGTTAAACAGCCTTAAAGGCATTTGACAGCTATACCACAAACCTTCTGAAAGCACAGCTATCTATTTCACCTTCTGTTCAGTTTGTGGAAGACACAGTTAAGAGAAAGTACAGCCAGATTTCTGCAGAAAGGGTCTGTTAAACAGCAAAGTTTCTTTACGTACCATGTACCAGCTGCTTTGGATCATCCTATAAGATAAAGCTTCCAATATAATCTTCTTTCATGAGGCATTTTAACCCCAGAGTGGAAATCTGAAGAAAGGAGTAGGGTAAAACACTTGACAGAAGAAACTACAAAAGCTTCAGGGTTTCTCTGGCTTATAGAAAGAGAATAGTTTAGGAACACAGGCAAAATAAAAGGTTGTATACTCCAACTGAGAGTATATTTCTCAAACATCGAATAATTTTGCCTCCCTCCTGATTTCAAACACACATTCTGCAGAAGGGATAAAAACAGTAGTGCACCTATTTCACTTGAACCCATTAGAACTTCTTAACTTTCCCCTGGGAATGACCTTCCATACCTCACCACAATGCTGAGCAATAGAAGATGCAGAGGAATAAGGTGCTGTAAAATAAACTCACCAGGCAAATCAAACAGAACTTTGATTTCATTCTCCATGATGTCCAAGCTGGGACACACCTAGTTCTCCTTTAGCTCTGAGAGGGAAGCACAAATGTGAGAAGAAACAAAGTTTGAGTTGTCTCAGAGTAAAAATATATTCAGCATGCTTTAAAGGAATTATGACATTTCATCTTGAAATGCTGTATTGTTTCACCTAATAATAAAAATCAAATTATTCCACCCCTAGGCTCAGTCTTGTCCAGTTGCTGGTATATTACATGTACCAATAATGCAAATGCCTTCATCCCACCTCCACTCTTGCCAGCCCTTCCCACTAATTTTCCTTTCTCCTTAATAAAGATGAAATCTCTTAAGCAGAGGCCTCCTGAGATCTCCCTTTCTGGATTTTCTTTAAAGGGTGTTCACAGGAGAAAAATTAGGTACATTATCAACCCATTTCCAGCCCAGTTTGAACATTTCATTATGTTTGCCCTTTTCCTTTAAAAATGAGAAATTTCATTACAGAAAGAACCTCTAAGTATAAATTTGCAAAAGTCCCTTTGGCAGTAGTGCTACCAGTTCCTGTAAACAGAGACTGGGGAGAGTGAGGAAGGAAATAAATTTCCCTTTCAGACAGCTTTCTCCTGAAAGTCACCAAGATCTGGATCTAGCAAAAGGTTCTTTCAAGATGGAAGAATTAAACTTCATGCAAAAATCTTATCTGTTCAGATGATATGAAAAATTAAATTCTAGTCATACCCTAGTAAACTCATTACCCTTTTTTTTTGGTTCTGGTGGGTTTGGGGTTTTTTGATAGAAAAGGGACAAAGAAGAAACCACCTTAAAACCAAATCCTCGTAATACTAGACCTGTCCACCTTTACTTTTACTGGGGGGACACCTGGTAAAACACCTACTTGTTTTCCACTTGCTGGCTCCCCTTTCCGTATTTGAACAGGTCTTACAGGCTGTCAGGGGCCTTGTACTCTGCAACGAATGGATTCAAGTCTTTTATCAAACATAAAAGTTTCCTTTTACCTCCACCTCAGGAACCACTTGTACAACAGTACAAGTAACTTAACCAAAACCTTTCTCCCATCCCTTTTACAGCAGGTTATTTCCTTGTAGTGTTACTAGATTGACAGGGAAGGAACGAGACAGGAGACACCTGCAAACATTACCTTAGAGGATATTAAATCAGGCACTTGAAATTTTAGTGAGAGAAACAATTCAAGCGCAAAGTGAAAATATGACACATTCAAAGTGAACTCATTACTCACAGCAAGAAAGGGAAATTCTGTCTTCTAGTGCAAGAGCCAGCAAAATTACAAGTGTCTTAGCCAATGGTCAGCCCTGACACTAAACTGCTTGTGTGAGGGCTTGTGAATCCTAGGATTCACAATCCTAGGAATCCTAGGAATCCACAATTCCACAATCCTTCACCTAAAGCAGCCGAAAGGCAGCTGGCTTTGGCCACCGGGTCCTCTGGGAGCCCGAGGTCACCGACAGGTCCTACAAGCACAGGAGACGGCAGAAAAGCTTTCACTAAGTGCCAGTCAGACACCACGACTCTTGAGCTTTGACATTTGCAGCAGGACCTCAGGGCTAGAGGCTGGCGTGGTTTCCCTGCTGTGTCACTGAGTTTCCAAAACTGCACATTCAAACCAGAGCCACGGACAGACAGACGGACGGACGCTCGGCTGTTGTGCTGCGTGCTATTAACGACACCGTGCTATTAACAGATGACACTCTGTTATTCATAATATTCAAACACAAGTGCCGTGCCTGTAATTGCCCCTCGTTCCGCAGCAATCTTCAGCAATCAAACCCCTGCTCCTGCCCGTGAGGGGCCGGTGCGTGCCGGGCTGGTCAGTGCTGACAGCCCAGCGGGGAGGCTGCATTAGCACGGGAGGGAGGAGGCGCAGAGAGCGCAGCGCACGGGGAAATGGGGCGGCCAGATCACCGGGATAAAACACGGGGGAAACGGGAGAATCACAGAATTGTCAGGGTTGGAAAGGGCCTGTGGAGATGATCCAGTGTAAGCCCCCTAACCAAGAGCAGGTGATGCTGGAACTCGTCAGGGTGAGAGGGAGGCTCCGTGACCTCCCAGCACAGCCTGTCCCAGTGCTCTGCCACCCTCAAGGTGAAGAAGTTTTTCCTCGTGTTGAGGTGAAATTTGTGTTTTAGTTTAAGGCCATTGCTCCTTGTGCTGTTGCTGGGAAACACCAGAAAGAGTCTGGCACCACCCTCTTGGCCCCACCTTGGAGATATTTACATGAATTAATGAAACCCCGCCTGTCAGTCCTCTCTTCTCCAGACTGACCAGGCCCAGCTCCCGCAGTCTCTCCTCACAAGAGACGCTCCCAAATCCCGTTTGAGCCTCCGCTGGACCGTCCCCAGCAGCTCCTCGTCTTTCTTGTACCGAGAAGCCCAGAAGCGGACACATTCACCTCAGGAGGGACTAAAAAACTCTTTTCGTTTAAAAAAACGAATCTGGCGTGTGAGTAGCCTCCAGATCAGGGGTGAAAGCGCTTGATGGCGTTAAGAATAAGGTCTGTACTATCACTTGTGTGATAGTACCCTGTGTGACAGGACCCTGCCCTGGACGCCGTCCTATGTCCCCGTCCCCGCTGCCTTTCCCCGCCCCGCC
>VZTJ01001774.1:936478-975029 GCA_013397795.1 Orthonyx spaldingii | reverse complement strand
CCGCCCCCCGGCGCTGCCCCCGCCCCGCCGCTTTACGGCAGCGGCCGCGGCGCGGTTGTGGCGGTGCGGGCCGGGCCGGGCCGCGCTCGGGCGGACATGGTGAGTGCGGCTTCCCGCGGGCCCGGCTCGGCCCTGGCCGCGGAGCGAGGGCCCCGCACAGGCCGCCGGCTCCGCTCTCGGCGAACGCGGCGCCGCTGGCCCGCGTTCCCCTCATCCCCCGCAGCTCGGGGGTCCCCGCGGCCCCCGGGAGCGCCGTGCCGCCGGGTCGGCTGGCACTGCCGCCNCCGCGGCGGGCGGCTGGCGGTGTGTCCGGCCCGCTGCCGGCGGGGCTTGCTCCCTTCTCCCTCGGTAACCAAGCCGTGTCTGTGTTCGTTCCCATGCAGGCCAGCACCATGGTGGCGGTCGGCCTGGCCATCGCGGCAGCCGGATTCGCAGGTGTGTGGGGGCCGGGCGGGCACCGAGCACCAGCCGTGCTCGCACAGCCCGCTGTGCTCGGCCGTGCCCCGGGGCCGAGTTCAGGGTGGTGTGATACACTCACACAGCCCGCTGTGCTCGGCCGTGCCCCGGGGCTGAGTTCAGGATGGTTTAATGGCTGATCCTGGGCACTCGTTTGGGAGAGCCTGTAGTAATGGCTGTAATGAAACAAAAGAACAAAGTTCTTACTATCTTATGTCCCCCAAAAAAGTGTATTCGATATTCTAATCTGCAAGTTACTAGTTGCACTGAATTGCTAAATACTCGTGGAACTATACTTACCTTCAGTCAACACTGGTCTCTTTAAGGTCGCTATGCAGTAAAAGCCTTGAAGCAAATGGAGCCACAGGTAAAACAAGCCCTTCAAAACCTACCAAAACCTGTAAGTTTTTGTTTATCAGTAGCATCTTTTTATCTAAAACTTTACTTGGCGAAATAACTGCAGACTCTTGTCTCTCTATAGCATTGTTGTATTTTCTCTTGTATTTTGTCAGTAACAATTAATTGCAGCAATTCTGGTGGTGATTGGCTAATAGAGAACTTGTTTGGGTAAATTTAAGTAATCATTTAGATAATGATACTCTACTTCAACTGAATTTCTTATTGCAGGTGCAGAAGTTTTGCTATTTTTACTAAAAACTCAGCAGCTACTAAAGCAATAATGAGTCGTTTTAACTGATACTTAGAAATTAGTGTTTTCTAAACTAATAAGCTTTCTCTTTCAGGCCTTCAATGGTTATTACAGAGGTGGATTTGAACCCAAAATGACTAAACGAGAAGCAGCTTTAATACTAGGAGTGAGGTAAAGGAAATTGATTAGAAATGGAAGGTGAACAGGAGGCATCTGTTGGCCTTGTTTGGAAAGGTTGTCATCCTCAGGGCTTAAGGTCATCCTATGCCCAGCATCCCTGGGCAGTGTCACTGCCAAGCCAGGAAATAGGAAGTGGCTGTTCAGGATTTTCTGTGCTTATTGGGGGTCCTTTGCTGCACTTCAGCTTGGTTGAAGCTTATTCTGTGTGGACTTCCAGACATCTGCAATTCCCTCACACATTCCAAAGCCACGTGTAGACCAAATGAGCCATTTCAGGAAGCCTCGGGGTGCACTCGGTGTGGGGAACATGGCTCTGCTGTTTTCTCGTGGTTCCTGTTAGTGCTGGGGAATTTCAGGTGGATGCAGTATCTGCAAACCCACTTCTTGTATCTGGAATAAATTCAGCACTTCTGGAACTTTGTACATCTGACTATTCTGGCAATTCCTGCCAAAGCACCTAAGGCCAAATACACAAATCTATCAAAGAAGAACTTCCAACTGTGAAGTTTTTAGGGTTTTGTGGGTTTTTTTCCCCTTAATAAATCAAGCAATTTTTTTTTCTTCCAGCCTGTAGGAAGTTTTCCCAGTAAAAATGGTACAACATAGGTCTGTTTCTTTTTCACTGTGTGGATGACCCCCACCCTATTAGACTGCTGTAGCATGTCTTTTTCAGCACACAGTGTTTTGGAAAAACCCTAGAAAGCCTCTCCAGCATTTAGACACTACTTATCAGTAGTAAGAAAAGAGAAACTTACATGTTAGCTAGAGAATTTCTGGGTAAGACAGAGTGCTCACTTGTTCTCAGACACCTTTTGATGATCTGGGGAATTTGATGAGGATCCTTTAAGTCAGTTTTTCTCTCTCTTTCAAAGCCCTACAGCCAACAGAAATAAAATTAGAGAAGCTCATAGACGGATCATGCTTCTGAATCATCCAGATAAAGGTAAGGAAATTAACTCATGTTGATTAGTTAATACGTGTTTTTGACACAGATGAATAGAATTGTGTAGGGAAGAGGTGAGTGATACATAACCACCTCAGCTACTAAAAAACCCACAGAAAACTGAGTGAAAACAAATTTTAGGGTGCCCTAATCCATGTGTGTCTAGAGCATATTTTTGTGTGTGAATGTTTTAAAAGCAAGCAGACAGATTCAGCAGGTCAGTTTGTTACCTGCTCTATCTTCTGTGAATATCTGATTAGAATATGATTTGTTAAAATGAGACTTTAAATTGCCTTAATTTTAGATGAAAACCCAGAGTACCCTTGTGTGTTTTATGTTACCGCTTGAGTTCATGTGAATGCCTTGGGAGTTCACCATAAATGGAAAGTATTCAGCCTTCTACAGCTGCTGAAGACGTTAAACTATGAAATATTCCTGTTTGTGATACTCTGAAGGCTCAGAATCCAGTTATGCTCAAAGTTAATAACTGAAGGCATCTACACCTGTTCTAAATTCTGTTCAGTGAGTCAGAATCATGTGTTGGTGTTTGACATTTAACTTCTTAATCAGTGCTTAAAAGGTAAAATGGCTTCCTTTAAAGTGACTCGTGAATTCTTTACTTCTATGAACCAAAATCCAAAATATCCATGGGGCCTTTCGTAAATAATATTGAGTGAAAGTTACCTTCAACATTAATCATACTGAATATGCAGGACCTAAAAATAGCATTTTGTGTTGTACATGACCTGAACATGTCAAATTAAGCCTCAGGTAAACAATTATAGTGCAATTAATGGTATATATGCTACAAACACAGTCATTGTACCTCATGGCTTTACAATGTTGGTGCATTTGCACTGTGGGTTCTGTCTCAGTCTCCCTGGGTCATTTGTTTGCCCTGTTTAAAAACTGAGCTGGTGCCTTGGTACAGCAGCTCTTTGTGCTGGGCAGGGTTATCTGCAGACCTGTTAGTTCAGTGCTTCTGTACTCACCACACACTGTGCTCAGTCAGGACTGACCAATTCATTTATGACTGAGAGAACTGGAGGAAAAAAACACTCCAGTAAACTAAAAGCAGCCTAACAGGAACGAGTGATCTGACACTGAGCTCCTGCAGTGACTGTGAGTGAACTTAGATGAGTGAACTTAGTTGCCTTCAGTCATAACCAGTTTGTTCTTTTAACTGGCACAACCTCAGACCACACTCTTTTTTTCCCCTGTGTCCTGTGGCATTATCAACACAGGGGGTAAATGTTGGGTTTGTGTCATCTGATCTGAAGTTCTCTTTCTTCTAGGTGGGTCTCCATATGTAGCAGCCAAAATCAATGAAGCTAAGGATCTACTGGAAGACCAAGCTAAAAAATGAATAAGAAAATCACTCATTCAGAGGGTTTGTCCCTGGAAATGATTATTTTTGATAAATGGCTTAAGAAAAGTTCTAATGTCAGTCTTTGACTTAATATAAATGAAGCTGGAAATACAAATCCAGGGAGGTACTTCCCTCCCCACTTAGTCACTTTTTTTTGGAAATATGTGAGGGAGTGAGGCTTGAAGATTTTTTCCATAGCTGTTCTTTATTAAACAGCAAAATCTGCCACTCAGAAATATTTTCAGTGCTTGAGAGCAGTAACTTGGTGTGGCCAGTGTGTGTTACCAGGCACAGGTAGACTCACAGGCTGTTACCTAATTTCTGTTGAACTGGCCCTGTTTAAAGTTCACGCTGCTGCTCTTCCATCTGCTAAAATTAGCACAGTGAACCATTCTGGGGAGAGGGTGGAAAAACCAAGAGGATTTATTGGACGGGAGGAGCTGGGAGAGATGTGTGGTTGTCTCTGCCTGGAGAAATAAAGTGCAGGAAACAATGTACTCCCTTGTCCTTGCCTTGTGAAAAACAAGGTTGGTTAAGTGTTACTGATGGATCTGGAACGTCCCAGATTTTTTTAGTAACTTTTAGGTTTTGACGGATTTTAATAGCATTTAATAAATTCCATATTTGTAATAGAAGTCCTGTAGTTTTGTACATTATTGTACACTACAAAGGCAGAGCTCACATAGTGAGGTTTGCATTTATGGTGATGAGGAAACAGGAACTCTTTACTTAGAGAACTGAGGATACATGAGCTAGATTTGTGCTCTGTGAAGCCTCTCACACCCCAGCAGCTTGTGAGGATCTCAGCTGTGGCCAGGGAGCTCTGTCATATTGCAAGAATCTTCCCAGTGTTTCTGACACTATGGTGAAACACTGCACAGCACCTGGGGGAGTTAATGCCCAGCTGGCCATAGACACAGTGCGGTTGAGAGCTTCCACTCCCAGAACCTGGACTTCAGAGTGCTGCCCTCTGTGCCCCAGCACTGCTGTGGGTGAGTTCTGGGCTGTTTAGGAAGGATGACAACAGTGTGGAGGAGTTCTGTGCCTTCAGGAGAGAGGATCAAACAGGTAACACTTAAAACCTGCCCAGAGGGGCAGTAATTCTGCTCTGCTATAGAATTTAAAAGCAGGGGGAAGGACAGCTGGAACACCACCGTGCACAGTTCTGGAGTCAGCACATTCCATGCCACATGCAGAACGTTTCTGTACTTAAGTATTTCCCAGCCAAATACTACTGACTTCTTCAACATAGCTCTCTGGTTTTTTCCTTCCCTGTTTTTTTATTTTTCTCCATTCCTTTGCCTGCCCCATCAGCTGAGATGCTTGTGCACCCTTCAGGAACAACACTTAACTGTGTGTGTTCTCCAGGCGTTGCTGCTGAGTGTCCAACACTGAACTCCTGGGACAAAGTGCACACACAGGGCCCTGCCTGGGACAGCTCTGCTGTAGCTCTGCCAGGTAGAGCAGCTGGTTTAGAACTCTTGGTTTTGTCCTGACTTCTGACAAAATCAGACAAGACAATCTTTTTCATTCAAGTCAGTTCTACCCTCTGCTGTGACTCCTTACACTTTTCTACCCAGATGTTTTCCACATGTGTTTTGAGTTTCATTGCTCTGGCTCTTGGCTTGGAAAGATGGGGAGGTGTGTCATGATTTTACTTATCAAAAACTGCATCTGCATTCATTCCTAGATATGTTAGTCAGGTTCCACAATTCTCCAAGATAAGGAGTCTGGTTTTAGACTCGTTAACTGGTGTTGGACATCATCACCTTAACGAAAGGAAGATCAGCACGTTAGAAATTCTTTAAAAAGAGTTAGAGGTTCAAGCTGCCTCACAGCTAAGTTTCCATTGTTAGTTAACAGCTTGAAAACCTTAAAGTCAATAGGAATTTAAATTTCTGATAGAAAGAGTCAAGAGATGGAAGATCAAAGTTTATTTTCTTTTACTACCAGCATACAAAAAAAACATATTGCACATCAAACAACCAAAACAAAAATAAAAATACTCTACTAAGGACTAACATATGTAGTTTATACAGAATAAACTTTCTGGAAATTGATCTTTTCAGTAGTTCAGGTTATGTCTTAATGGACATGACTAATTCAACTTAGTGTTAACTAAAGCTATGTTTGATTTTTAAATACTGTACAGTTTAATAAATAAACCAAACAAAGCCTCAATGTAGAACAGTCACTGCCAATGTCACCCAGTATCCCTGCAGATTATGAGAATTTAACAAATGTATTCCAGTGGTCTGCAGATTTTTCCTCTACATACAGCATTTAAAAAACATGTATTAAAACAGACCAGTTTCCAGACTAAACTAATGGAGAAATTACATTTCAGTGCAAAATATTTTAGACTGCATTTCTTTCTAGTATTCCTCAGGTGAAGAAGTGGTTGCATATTATTAAAAATGTAACAAAAGCAGCTAATGCTTTCATAAAGAGTATTATGTTAGGGATCCCCCTCACATCTTTGCCGTATTTTGAAAACAAAATAACATTTCCTATAGCCAGCAATTTTGTTTATTTAAATGTTACATATACTATCTCAAGGCACATCTGATGATATATTTATAACACAGTAGGTGTCAAAGTATGTTTAACATATGATTTCTCCAGGATCCCTCCCCTTTCTGTATTCCAAAATGGAGGAACTGAAAGTGCGGTGTCAAGACTGGCGATCCGTATTCTATCTTTGGCAAGCTTATACAAGCACTATTTTAAATGTAATGTAAAAGAACTGTAAACTAGGAACTTCAGTTTATGAAACACCATTCAGCACTGCTTCTTCCTGATTATTTCCGTCCTCCTGAACAGTGACTTTCTTTTCATCAGGGCTGTGCTGTGGTTTGGAAGGCTCATCCCCAGAGGTGGTGGCAGGACCGTTCACTGCCTTTTCAGAAGGGCTGTTTTCCTCAATCGCATCTTTTGCCTTGCAAAAACAACAACAGGGAATATTAAAATTCCGTATTAATGTGTAATGTAAATTTCCCTCTGGCTCACACAGCAGCTCTCCAAGAGGAAACACCTCTTGTCTGTGACTGTAACCTGTCATTTAGAGCATATGATCACTTACCTTGTCGTTTATGGGGTACCTCTGTATCAGCCATTTCAAGGAAATCCTGCCAACGTAACCCCAGGACTGCACACCCCCAGCACACCCAGAATGCTTATTTATTTCTATTTGTCTAAGCCCATGAAGGCGTTCACTGAAAAACTGAGTTTTACACCCCTTCTGACATCTACAGCAAGATCACATTTTGTTAATGGACCTTTCTTACATAACTTGTGGCAATGCATTATCACTTTAGAAGTAAAGAAATTCTGCTTTATTCGGTTCTGATTATTTTTCAGGGCAATGTAATGTCACTCTGATCCTTTAAGGAAAAAGGATCAAAGACACATAATCTTTGTAAAATTAATTCCTTCTAAAATAGTTGATGCAAGTCACTAAAAATGCCACATAGTATCCTCTATCCCTAATGTGTTCTAAGGGTTAGTTCTCAAGACTTAACCATGGGCAATTCTCACATTTTATTACATAATGCAGCATTACTAAGTGTAATATTTTAAAATGTGTACCGACTTAATTTGGTCCCTAAAATCTGTAACAACAGTCTGCAAGTCATTGTCAGTTCTGTTTACTCTGGGCCTTTTTTACTTTCAATGATTTATTCTTGAACTCAAATGCACTTGTAGTCAAATACGGGCGAGCTAACTGCAAACATTCATTCCTTTACTGTTCTGCTGCAAGGGAGGAGAAAAAAGGAAATGCACATTAAAAAATCTTACCGTTTCTTTCTTGGTTTTGGCTACTGTCTCCTTTGGAGGGTTTCTCTGTCTACTTTGAGATTCAGCTCGTGATATATAATCAGCTACTGTTACTGTTCAAGGAAAAAAATCACAGTGATGCTCACATCAGCAGTCAATTCAGCATGAACCTTCATGTCTTTTCTGCACAAGTTATGCTCTAACTGGGAGACATCTCACAAAAGGCCTTCACACTTACAGGTTATCAACCACACAGCAAGGATCAATTTGTGTCTGTTGTTAAAAACAATTTTCACTAAAATTGGTGGTAACATAATGATCTGAAGATGGATTCTTAGTAAAACAAATTTTGGTCCAATTGCAAATTTTATTGGAGAAGGGCTTTTTGTACTAGGGTTGAAGAGATTAGGCTGCAGGTTCTTTGAACTACAGACTGTGTGTGTCACTGGGGTTTTATTAGCTTGAGTAGTGAAGAGTTTCACACTAATGAAATGCAAAGCAGGCAGTTTAGTGGTGCCCAGAGCTGGGGCGGGTCAGAGCGCGGGATCCCTTAGGATGACGTGGCATCGTCAGGCAGCACTGGTGAGGGAACTCGCCCTCCTCAAGCCACCGAGAGTGCCACCTGCACTGTGCCATCAGCACTGTGTCCCCAGCACTGTCCCCTGGCTCGGGTGTGGCTGTGGTGGGTGTGTGTGATGCAGGTGGTGCTGCCGGAGCCAGCCCAGCTCAGGGGCAGCACAGCCGTGTCTGTGCCCGTACAGCTGCAGCCACTGGGGCGAGCCAGGGCTTCTCTGACCTCTCCTGACCACCTCTGCACATCTTCTGGAGCCTAGTTTTGTCTGAGCCTGCCCTTGTAACCCCACCAAAACTCAGTTCTATCTTTAGAACACAGAGTACTGCAGCTTTACGTATCCACTTGTATCTCTGACGAGCTGCACCACATAAGGGCTGGCAAGCATTACCTATTGACCTGTACAGTCATTTATATTTAGTGGATCAGGTATTTAGCTGAGCTATTTTTCTGGATTTAGGAGTGACTGTGCATGAAATCCAAATCAGACTGGGAACTACAAGAGATGAATTTGCTGTTACGATAACTGGACTTCTTACAACTGAAGGCCAAGGGAGTTTCTGCACAAGTACTTTTTCTTTAAAATGAGGTTCTGTACCCAACTCCTCTAATATTAGCAAATAGGATGCATGTTTCATGCACACAATGCATTCTTAATATTCCTCTATATATAAAGGCCCCATAACATAGAGCAATGTAAATCAAATTATACAAGTGAATAACTGAAGTACAGTGGTTGGCACTGGGGGGGAAGAAGGGAAGAGTTCCTTCTGTCTTAATTTCACTCACACTTAATAGATATTTATGAAGACTTTAAATTATGACAGCATTTTAACAAACATGTCAGAGAAATCTTGTTTGGGAAATTTTGTTATGTTCTTAGAATACTTAAGATTTAAAAGAATTTCCATGGTTTTCTAGAAATGAGTAACGTGTCTTTATGTTGTTAGCTGAAATTAGTTTCTGGGAATTAAAAGCTGAAATCCTTTTCACTTTTTCTGCCCCTTTACAAATCCGTATCACTGCTACGAAACTGGAATGTTGAGAAGACATGTGTGGGTTTGAGGTTTTTTAGGAGGGTGGGGAGTTTGACTTTTTTCCTTCCCCCAAGTTTTCGTTAGCATAACAAAACTTTTTTCTTCTTAATCAAATGTTGTATGAGCATCAGAGATACAAGGAAGACAAATATGGGTGAAATTTTGAACCTGTCAATCTAGAAGACCTTCTGTTACTACCCTGCGCCGTGTATGTACAAGCATTTTCTAAACAGGGCATTGTATTGATAATTAGCCAGTTCACCTTTAACATTTCAAGTGTTAGTACACACAAAATAAATGCAACAAGCCACAACAACAAAAAATTGGAAACATGCAATTTCACTTAAATTCCTCCTCCTTCCCACCCTCAATTTGCAGATGACTTAAACTATTCCCAACAGCCAAGGACTGAGAGCAGCAGTGTGATGCAGGTGTGGGGCTGGCAAACCCCACGCGAGTTCCCTCACTGAGCTCTGCCAGGACCCACATCCTGCCCCTCCAACACTGCTGCTCAGCCAGTGCTGAAAAGGTTGTGTCCCAGTCAGTGCAAGCGCACAGATGCAGTGAGTGCAGACCATGAACCTCCACGTTTGTCGTGATCCTGGACCACAGAACTCAACAGCACTTTGGCCATTGACTTCAGTGAGAACTGGATCAGAAGCGTAACTCGTATGTCCAAGCAAAAAGTTAGACATCAATTAGTTTCATTAGACAGATTTTAGAAGTTCTCCTAGTAGAAGAAATGTCTTTCATCTTTATCTAGTAGTCTTATTAGTTATTGAGTAACCTTTTGATATTATGCAGCTCTATGTAAAACAGCAGACACAACATTCTCTCATGCTTTTGACCTGAGATTACCCACAGCTCCACTCGAATTACCTGGCTGTCTATCTTCTGCCTGACCCCTGAAGCGACGCCTGCGGCTACGATTGCGTCGCTGGGGTTTTTTGTCACTATCATCTGCAATTGCAAAGTTTATAATGAACTATTTCTGATCATAAAATAAATAAATTCTTCAGCAGTTTCAGCATGGGGCATTTAAAATTGCTTCTGTTAGAGACAGACTAAATACGACAGAAAAGCTAAAAGAAAAGTTTTTACTTAAAGCATAGACAGTAACACAAAAGCTAGATTTTACTGTTTGTTCTTGGTTCATTAAAACATTTAGGCACATGCTTAATGACCTCAGATTTCATTTATTAAGTAACCATACGTCAAATTTTAGCAACATAACCCAGATTTTTTTTTTCTACATTAAGCAACAGATTGTATTCTTGTCCCAGTGAGTATCGACTGAATTTACTGAGGGAAAGTTCTTAAGTAGAAGCTGGGTAGAGACAAATTATCAGCTACTTAAGGAGCTTTCCTACACTGAGACTGAGGTTACCAAGGACAAAACACAACATTGATCCGACAGTACTGTTTCTATCAAAGCAGCAGTACCAATGGGAAACAAAAAGTCAAGTCTTTGGTGTCTCCATCAGACAGTTTTTACAAAAAAGGCACATGAAAAGGCTAGTGGAGCTCAGTAAACAGAAGAACCCATGGCACAGCCACGGAGGGAGTCTTTCTTTAATCAGACAGCAACCTTGGAACAGAACAACGATTCATCACTTACAAAAACAAACGGCTTCACTACACTTACAGGGACAACACATTGTTTTCTTAGCTTGCTCTGGGACTAGCATCCAACCATTTACATACCTAAACCATTCTCATTAACAGAAGCTGTATCAGACTCTGTCATTCCATCCATAAGAACAGCATCTTCATCAGTCCTTCGCCGGCGTGACCTCCTGCGGCGGTTGCTGCTGTGGTGGGACTCGCTGGCGTCGGTGTCCACGGTCTGGTCTGACTCCGTGTTATCCAGCAAGCTGTAAGGGTTGCTGTCCGGGTCTTTAAGCACTAAACAAACACAATGTGTCCATGTAAGATACTGTAGTGATGTGTAACTTCATTTCCAGGCTGACTCACAGCCCTGTCTGAAAGTTTCAAACTACAAAGCAACCTTAAGCCAAGGTGCAACACACAGACCTGCAGCATTTGATCTCAGACTGGATCCTCTGACTCTAACCCAACAGTAACAATTCTGGGGCACCACAACAGGCACTTGCACTACTTCACCACAAAGATTTCCAAGATGACATTTAGAGACCTTTTACTCCAAACTGCTAAATATATAAAACACACCTTTCACTCTGTGGTAATGTGGTACTTCTGACACTCTTACAGTGTTAATGTTAGCACAGATTCCGATAAAACCTACCTTCCAATCAATGATTTCTTCCTTCATTCTGTATCTAAACATACGCTTACCTCAGAAGGCAGCCATACATGCCAAAGATGTATCAACTTTGCTAATAATATTATTATGTGTGAGCAGTAGAGGAAGGAAATTAAGATCACCGTGACCAGAAAATAAACAAACATCTAAAACACGGTGTATGACACAATTATCACACAACTGCACTGAAATCCCAAGGTACTAAGCTAATAATGTAAGAACGGAGTATTTTAAAAGAGTAAGAGGTTATACAGAAAATTGCCAGGAAGAAAATCTCAATTCCAAACCCATTTGGAACACAGTACCAGAGCTAATGGATGACTTTCCACCACGAGGTCCCCCACGCCCACGGCCTCCAGACACGCTGCGGCCTCGTCCCCCAGGACGCCGTCGGTTGTCACGTTGGTGCCTGCTCTCCCTGTCATCTTCCCCTGCCAAGGACCAGTCACTAAGTTCATCTTTTCTCTCAGATTCTGTTTCAGAGGGATTAGACAGCTCAGAGTTTGTACCTTGTATGAGAAGGAAAAGAAAATTGGAAATTAATATGAATTTTGGGATTATATTCTGGTTTCAAAACCTCACAGAAGTATTCCAGCCAGCATGGCTGGTTACATATGCATGTTATTTAAAAAAATACAATGCATATATATATAATATTAATACACACACAAGTATATAATCATATATATATTTTAATATTTATATATACCTATGTATAAAAATACATGCACACACAAAATATAGAGCAGAAGTGACTTAAGATTCTCAATCTAAGTTTGTTTGTACTAACATGTGAAATAGGGGCTGAAAGATCACCAAATCTGTGATTTCCGTACACAGATAAACCAAGGCTTAAGCAGTTTCCTCTCTTTGTCTACACACTGCAGGCATTTGGTGCAGTTTCTAGGCAACTTCTCTGAAATTCCCAAGGACAACTTTGCCACCTTATAGCCGATGGCTGTTGCTAAGCAACCCCTTCTGGATGCTGTAATGCTGGTTGAACAATTTCTCTGTTTATATTAAACAGCATCTGTAATCCCCGACCATCTCCGAGTATCCAAACCCACAGAGCTTTTTACTACCTGAAAACCCTACACCTACTATTCATTTTAGGCATTCAGAAATTCCCCCTACTAACCAGTCTGGAATATAAAGTTTCAGACCCATATGGCTCCAATGTCATTCTTGCCATTTTGGGAGAAAAAAAAATAATTTAAGTTTTCCAAATCAGACTGTGTATGTAAGTAAAGTGAACAAGTTTCCTTACAGTTCAGTCAGTTCATTGGGAAATAATAAAAAATGAAGTTACAAACATCATCACAATCAACACAACTAACACATGGCATGGTCCAGGAAGCTATAGCCAGGGACAGACTGTAAAAACCAAAAAGTGTCTGATTTTTTAAGAGAAATGAGCTACATGTGGATACCCACAGTAATTCACTGTGCTGAATAAATAACATTGTCCTTCTTTGTGACACATGTCTATACTGAAATGCAGTGTCTCTATTTGGAGCTGGGGAGGTGCACACCTGTCAGGAACTGAACAGTGCTTCTTAATTGAGAAATGCATCAGAACACCTCACTATACCTTAAAACAAACCAAATTAGTTCCTGACTGAATTAAAAAACCCACAGGATTTTCTGTTGCCTCCATTTTAAATAACTTTGGTTTACTTTTCAGAAATACGCTGCCAAGATGGCCATGATCACAGACAAGCAGTTTTTCTCCTTCTCAAAACAGCTAATGCTAATTTCAGATATTTTCAATTTGTGTCTCCTGAAAAGCATCTCTAGCTCCCTTCCCAGCTTTTATGTCGTTACTTACTAACACTGAAGGACAAGATATTCCCAGAGTTTGGTTTGTTTATTTTTTCAGTTTTAAACTTAACTTCAAGACTGCAAATCTAACGAGGTGTTTTGAGCTATGCACAAAGTAAAATGGCAGTTCTGAATTGCCAAGCCTATCTTCACTCATGTATGCTGAACACAAATAGATCCAGGGACAGTTGTGGGTTCTGAGGTACCCTGAGGACTGGCCCAGGGGCGCTCACCGTAACCAGAGGTGTAATTGGGGCCTCTGCGGCCTCGGCCCCGCCCGCTGTAGGAGCGGGAGCCCTGCACCGAGGACAGGGTGCTCTCGTCAGTGGTGTAACCCTTCTCCTTCTCCGGAACTCGAGCAGAGGAAGGCCTGAAGCCCATCCCGATCTGGCGCAGCTGCTCATCGATTTGGAGCCTTTCCAGTCTTAGTTGTTCTACCTCCTACATCAAATGAAACAAAAAACAATGAAAAGGTTGCTGACAAACATCCCTCACAAAACACCATCACCCACCCAGATGTTGTCATCTTGAGAACAAATATTCCTGCAGGAGAGTTAACACCACCTTGGAGGTGACTACAAATAACAAAATTCAAGATGAACTATCTCTGAGTTTCAGAAGAGATCTAAAAACTTTCTCTTTCACTACTATGCAGAAAACTTGGCTTTAAGACTACTACCACCTTTCTTAATTACAATTCAGCAATTTTTTTCGAGCACAACTTAGGGAAAAAAAGCAAACTGACAAGGAAACACAATTCAAATTCATTGTATCTGTTAACATCACAATGCAACCCAATCTAAACAGATAATTGTTCTAATACTACACTGTGTTAGTGTGTTACTATTAGAAATCCTATCCTACCCCAACAGAGCATTAACCTGAGAACAGAACACAAACACAGACAAAAAATTGTGTGTTAGCTCCCAAATGCCCCTTCAACCCCTGTTCTTTACAGTGTGGTTCTTTCTACCCCACCAGCACTAAGTAACCATGACAAGGTATTTACAGGCCCACGATACCCATGGGGCAAGGGATGGGCTCAAGGCATTAAGCTTTAAATCCTGATATACAGAGGAACACTTTATCAACTGCAAATCCCACCAAAGCTGTTGCTCAGAAATTCTGTTACTTCAACCCAAGTCTCCTCTACAGATTCTCCCTCCTGAAATACACTCACCTTTAGATATGCGATGTGATATTCCAACAGAACCTGGACATTCCCAATGCTCTCTTTAGTACCAACAAACACAAACGGTACCATTCCCTACAGAAACACAGCATCACAGCTTTTTGTCAGGGAGATCATTATCATCAAAATAATGCTTTCTGTTTAAATTATATAAAGAAATCTATTTTAAATTATGAAAGTGAGCTAAACAAAGGCAGTAATTGAGCCTTGGGCTGCAAAGACACCCTGGAAATAGCTCAGGCTGGGGTGAGAGCAGGGGCTTCAGACTGTCCAGCTTTCCCAACAACTTGTTCTGGAGCTGAGGTAACCTGACATCCCGTGTTCATACTCCCCCATACAACACATCTTGTGTGTGTTTAGCACAGCTGGTGTGTAGAAGTATCCACAGTTTACCAAGAAGGTGGTTCATTAAGCCAACTTTACAAGACCAAGCACATTTACAAGATTTCACCTTTTGTTCTTATTTAAAATATGTAGATACTTTTAACACTATCAATCCCAAATTACTTATGTAGCCAAAGTACATACAGGAGAAAGAGTAAAAAAGTCAGTCTTACTTCAGCAGCAAAAAACCTTCCTTGAATTATGAGGTATAAAATTTACTGCAAGTTGCCAGCTTAAAATTAATGTTCTCTATGTCCCCAGGTTTTGAAATAAAACTGAGTTTGAAAATAAAGACCTAGTCACAGCAGGAAAGAATAAAGTACTTACGTCTTCACGGGGCAGCTTATTTTCATTGTCTCCTTCAATTCTCACCCTGACGACTCCAGACTTGTCTACAATCTCCTGAATCACTTTTCCATTTTTTCCAATAACTTTTCCTTCAGAGGGCAAGAATGGTTAATTTTGCACCCATGTGCAAAGTATTTTAACATGTTTATTGATATTGTATAGATAAACCCCCCAAAGAATACCCCACCCTATGTCAGAGAAAACAGGTGAAAACTTCAAAAATTAAATTCTCTCTCAATATGCAGAATGACAAGCAGCGACAAAGATCACCGCTGCACACAAGCTTCTAACAGAACCAAACCAAGAGTAAAATGGCACAAGAGTTTTGCAAATTCTTATTTTAAATTTATGTATTGAAATTATTTGGACCCTCTGACTCCACATGTGCCCTCTTTCAATCTTTCCTGACATTTTAATAGGCTTATACAATATATATTTGTTGGAGTCTCTTAAAAATTTTGCCGTTACAACAGACTCGTGTACAGCCAGTGCTTTCTGCAATACCCTTAAAACACCTATTTTGAGATCATGCATGGGATCTAAACCAAAAGGTTCTTCAGAATTTGTATGTTTAAATCTCAAAAGAAAACGTGACTCCTTGACTCCCTTATTACAAGACTTTAGCTCTTAGACTAAAGTTTTGTGGAAACATTTCTTCATCCCAGCTAGATATATGGCACTTAAAAACATGTTTAAATTAGGAGCAAAGGAAGGCAGAATAACTTTAAAAAAGGATAAAATCCAGAACTGTGGACAGAATACTCCATAAGGAATGTTCTTTACAGCAAATATCAACATGATACAAAGTCATGTGCAAAAAAATATTAAAAAAATTGCTTCCTTTTCTAAACAGTTCAAACTGCTCAGCAGGTCTGGGATTTTATCTTTCTGTACTGGAGTCACTGATGAGCACCACACTTGTTTTAAGCTGGGTGTCTTCATTTAAATGTACCTAAATATCTGTCTCCTTACCTGTGTGCCCACAGTGACGTGAGCAGGACATGTGCCTTCATCAGGAACTGGCACTGGAATTGTTTAACAGCAGCATTTTCAGTTAAACACACTGCTGTGACTAGTGCCCTGAGTCTTATGTGGGATATATTCACATTAATGAATGCCCCCCAAAACTCAAGTTGTAGAACATCAGGTTTAGCAAACTTCCCTGGATTAATATGATTTACTGAACAAGACTGCAGCAAGAAATGTGTTCATATACAAACTAGTGATTAATTTGCTAAATGTTAAAATGAGCTTTAACACTAGGTAGATGAGAAAATCATCGAGCTGCATCAGATACATAATTTGCACAAGTCCTACTAAAAAAACCCAACAAATGAACAAATTAAACCCCACTGTACCTTAATCTGGTCAAGTTCTAAAATCTTCAAAGTCTAAATTTCAGGAGTTTGCACATGAATTATTTAAATTACATTATTTATAATATGCAGGCTCCAAGCCCCTCACAGGAGGTGAAAGCCCAGGGTTTCATTTCCCTTCTGGATAATCCAAGCTGTTCAGTCAGGTACAACACTTGCAACTTGAACACTGCCTCCCTGCCCACACTGCCCACAGGCTGGGCATGGCGAGCAGGGAGCTGCCAGGCTTGAGTAAAAACCAGGATAAAGGAAGCAGAATGAGGGAAGAGGAAAAGAATCCCCCGTGAAGACCAGTCTAGGGGAAGATGTCTGTGTCTTCAAGTGGAACACGATAAACCTCACCTTTGGGTGGCTTTTAATACAGAACCTAGCAGACTGTGCTACACCTTCCTAAAGCTGCAACATGGAAAAATGTCTATTTTGAGACTGAGGCTGAGATCTATGAGCACTGCTGATTTATACAGGAGCTCACCAGCATCCAACCACCACCTGTGACAAACCTCAACCTAGGAGGGAGCAGTAACTCGAGAACGGTCTCGTGTCATTCTTGCAACTCAGCTGGAGCATTCCCAGATTAAACTTTGGAACTTAGTTTCAGTACTTTTAAGCAGTCAGTTTAGTAAAGCACATTTTTTCACTAGAATCTGAACTTCAAATATTACCATTAAATTAGGTCGTACAAGTCTGTAATCAACTCAGTTTAAGTGTTAAAATCCTGACAAAGCATAATGCAGCAACAATATATCCAATCTCATAATAATTCTGTGATACATATAGTTTTAAAAGATTAATCACTTTCTACTTAAATGGAGAAATCAAATATTGTACTGGCATCTAAATCCTCTTTGCAAAGTTATGATTAGGCTCCCTTTCCCCAACTTTTCAAGTTTCAGCAGTATTACATACCAACAAGATTTCTGGGAACTTGAATAAAATCCTCCACAAATTCCAAGTAACTTCTGGCCTTTTTTACTGCATCAGCAGTCTGGAAATGAATTTTAAAAAATTGAATTTATTTGTGAATAGAACATGTTAAAAACAAAACCTTGTAGCAACAGCTGCAAGTCTTCCAAACAAACTTATTTTCAAAAAGAAAAGAATAGAGACAAGATTAATCTAGTTTTTAACTAAATCATAAAGGAATAATTGACTGAAATGCCCAAAGACAAACTTCAGTAGAAAAGCAAAGCATCAGTAATGAACAAAACATTTTTTTTAATGTTATTTCAAGATGTTTTGAGATATCAAAATGATGCCCCATCCCTGGAAGTGTTCAAAGGCCAGAACATTGCATGGTGCTTTGAGCAAACACTGCAAGTGATATGACAGCCAGGGCACTCTCTTTCCAGAATGCTGGTTTCTGGCCACAGTTCATCTACAATGCTTTCCAAGAAAGGACAGTGGCTCTGGTTACTGGGGAGAACTCCTGTAAATGCCCTCTTACAGCTTTATTATTAAATGACAGAAATCAACTGAGTTAAATGAGAAGCTGAAACGAGAAACAAGGCTTCAAATCAGCAACAGCACAAGTGTAGAATTAAAGAAGGAATATCAGCATCTAGTCAGTAACAACAGCTTAAGAGCACGATTCCCATTTTACACTAATGCCTCAGCCCTCACATCTGTCACTTTCAGGCAACACATGAAATAGGAGTACCACCAGCTCCTGCACTTTTTAATCACACCAGGCAAATCCTAGAAGAATACAAAACTGTATAAACCTCTACTTCTGGCAGAGGTCAAAATGATAGCAAAAGAAACATGGACAAATTGGATTTCAAGAAAATGCAAGCAGTAATCAAGCACGAGAAATAGGTGAACAGGAAGCCACTGTGAGGAGTACAGGTTATGCTGCATTGGCAGGGCAACTGCTCAAATGATACAAACTTTTCACACATTAGCAATTTTTCATCCTCAATGAATTCTACAAACAGACACAATTAAGCAAAGAGTTCCTGCCTCAGGTATGTTTATCAATTCTTTCCCAAATAAAGATGAAGGAACAGTGAATGCATTTACAGAAGCAGAGTCAGGACAAGAAAACATACAACTGCCAGAGTTGGAGTCTCTGCACACTTGTCGAGAGCACTCAGGATTTTTACGTGAGTACAACCTCTGTAACTCACTCACACCCCAACATGAGTGAGCACATAAAGCTGACTCAGACAAGGTATTCTCAGTTCCTTGTAGTGGAACATGGACTAAAGACCTCAAAGGACTCCAGTCACTGGCAACTACCTTTGTTAACTCTAAATTACAGTCTGCATGTCCACTGATGCTCTTGTTACTTCACACAGTAGCCTGAACAATCAAGACAAGTTCATGCTACCGAAGAGTCTTGAACAGAAAAACTAAATGCAGTGTTCTTCTGAACTCACATTATATCCACCAGTGTTAAGAACTGCACAAGAACTGACTGCAATTCCATTTTGACAGTAATGAAGATCTAAGAGGAACTTTTCTATTTCTGACACAAATCTCCCTCTCTGGAAAGCACAAGTTTCCATAAGTAGTCCAAGCTACACTGTCCAAGCCCTGAAGTTCACAGGCCTGTGGCCTGTACAGGCATCACAATCAGAAGTTCAAGAAACCAGGAATGGGTCTTGAAACCAAAATGGTCTTGACCAGACAAGGCTAAAAGCATAAACAACATGCCATACAGCTTAAATTCCTTCTATCCACAGAGTTCTCCAATATTCTTTAAATTTTTCTTCATGTTTCTTCCCTCCAAGAGTCTGGCCTTGAGCAACAGTGAACTTTTATTTGTATGCAAAACATCAACTATGGGAAACCCTCACACCACGACTGCTATGTCAACAACACTGGTTCACTACCCCACACATCTCAGCCTGGAATTGTCTGCCTGTGCATTCAGCCATTAGGGCCTGGCTGGTTGCCCACTGCAGCTGAAAAGAGGCAAAAAGAATAGGCAAGTGTAGCCAGATGCTGAAACCCTTATCATGTGGAATAGTTAAGCTGCCTGGAATTTTTAGAAGCACTTATCACTTCTATGAAGGACAAGGCTGGATGTGTCTAAAGGCATTTTTATTTAGGGGGCATCTGGTATTTATAATCACTGCTGTGCACCTCTGTAAGAGGCTGGTGACAGTCATAACCTTCCAACAAGTTCCAGCATCACATCATTCACATGAAAGAGATCAGAACTGGAATACACTGGACATTCCATTGTATTTAAACCTCTCTGATGCTTCCTCAGGAACTGAGATGCAATTTACTGGCAGTAGCAGATCAAAGAAGGATCTGTTGCCACCCTGATACTCTGGAAGCATTTAAGGTTTCCAAAAAAAGGACACAGAATTTCAGAGATACTGGAAAGTAGAGAAGTTTGACCTCCTCTCCATAGGATCAACTTCATCTGAACCTCTGATGACAACCAGGTTCTACTCCTGACATAGACTGAGCAGAATTCAAGACCTCAGATTTCTGAAGCAGGAGACAGCCACAGATTTCCAGAAGTGTTAACATCAGAGACTCAGTTGTAGAGCTGGTAACATAGGATAAAAACCCTCAGAGTATGTCCTGACAGGGCCCTGGTGACAGTGGCATTTTTGTCACTAGCCTTCTGCTTTCTGAATGGATCCTTGTTTTGCCCCAAGGACCAGCTACATTTCAAGGCAGTTGTGAGATTGAGAAGAGTCACACAAATGGAATTAATTGGAGCAAATCATTATTTTTCCAAAGCCAGCATTAAATTGCCAAAATATGAAGGTTAGAAACAGTAGATAGAGGCTTTAACACACTTGGCTAGGTCAGAGGAGCAGACACCACACAGCAAAACACACACGAAAGAGAGGGCGCAGGAGGAGAATCAATAAAGTTCTGATGGAGAAAAGAAACCCAAACAGACCCATGATCAAGCAAAATAGCAGGAAATGATACTTCTCTCAGGTTGACCCAGGATATACACAGTGCAGTTACAGCATCTGGGCATCAGCAGAATGGGGTGATTAGGACAGAACACACCTCATGGAGGTCACCACTGCAACACAGGCTTGTATTTCAAATACACGCCACAGAAGCTGCCACAGCATCAACAGGCACAAAGACACTCCCATAACAACTCGGGTGTTTTCTGTTCTTAATTCTGGGTACAGCTCTCACCACTAAAAGCAGATACAGAGTAAAATGCTCCAAGGATTCAGGTAACATTTCCCCCTTACCTCTCCATAGATTCTGAAAGTACCGGTATCCTCCTCAAGTTCAATGGTTGTGACTCCTGGAACCTTTCTGGCTTGTTGTATGTTACTGCCGTGAGTTCCTATAGCAAGTCCCATTAGATCTTCTCTGACTACAAACTCCTCGTGAAATGCTGCAGCAAGCTGCTTTGTGCACTGAAGGGAAAACAAAGGCAGACTCATCCACGTGCACTCACTGTGATGCACTGCTCTGAGCTCAGTTTCAAGCAACAAGAGCCCCAAGCTGTGGCTTTACCTCCAAGTGTTTTGTAGCTTCCTCATTTCTGGACATCAGCATGAGCTTGGTGCGAATGCTGCGCAGGTGCATGTCACTGAGGATGTTCACTCTCTTCACTGTTGCTTCACTGGCAGACTACAGGAGAGAGGGAACCTAAGTTTTGGCTTTGTAAGCAAATATACATTTAAAGGATAAATCAGGAATCTGTTGAAACTATGTCATAAATATGATCTCAATTTCCAGAAGTTACGTGAACCTTGTTCTTCCTCAAAACAAAGCACAAGAAAGCACCAACAACTACTTGTTCTCACTCACAGCATGTTTTACAGTAAAGGCTTTGCTGCTGAATTACACAGTAACCCCTTCCCCTTGATGTTGCCCAAACAAATTAAGTATCTTTCTACCATATATACACTTGTCACCGTGTAAGAGAGCTAAGGAAACACGGTTCTCCAGAGTGAGGTTCAAGTGAATAATATTAAGTAAATGGAGTTATGGAGAAAAACTAAAGCTGGGACAAGCCTATGTAGTAAGAAAACCACCAGAGAAGCATCTAAGTGAACAACTCCTTAATGGCTACACTGAACTGGTGCAGTTCTCTATGTGGAAACCCAGCTGTGGGTCAAACTGCACAGTGTAATACAGAACAAGGGGAAAGCTGTTGCTCCAGAGTGGAGTGAGGTGATTTACCTCTGAGCTACCTGCTAAAAGCAGTGAAATGGAACTCAGCTGAGAATGACAAAAGTCATACAAACAATGAGACTCAAAGCTGCTCCTAAATTTAGGTTGTATGCATAGGAGGCCTTACCCCCAAAGATTAAACACATCTAGCTTCTATTAAATCTCTCACAATGTACACAGCTTGACAAGTTAAAACCATTTTCCATACACACACAGAGCTGGCTATATACTTCCTATAAGTAATATACTGGGAATTCAAGCAACATTTACATAGATGCAATTACTTACCAGTATTATTAGTTGAGCAGTTTCAGCATGATAAAAAATTCTACATGCTCCCACAGCTTTCTTGAAATCTTTATGTGCATTTTCATTAGCACACCTAAGGAGACAAAATGATTGTTATTTCAACAAGCTGCATCAAAGCTGAACATGTAATAACATGATCAGACCCAAGAACATTCAGCAGTTTATGGCAAGGATTGTTCAGAAACAGGAAAGTTCCCGTTCTCCTCAGCATGGTTCCAGAGCTTTTTTCCCTGTGGATTCTACGGCACCATGGTTATCTGGCAAGCCTCAGTAAGATCAATAAAATCAGTAAAATCAGGCCCACTGTGAAGTGAA
Source organism: Orthonyx spaldingii (assembly GCA_013397795.1). Taxonomy (NCBI): domain Eukaryota; kingdom Metazoa; phylum Chordata; class Aves; order Passeriformes; family Orthonychidae; genus Orthonyx; species Orthonyx spaldingii. Next base: position 952,903 of record VZTJ01001774.1, on the reverse strand, counting down.
TCACCTGTACAGACACAAAGTTCCCACCTGACAACTCGGCTGCCTTCTGTCCCCACCCTGAGAGCTCAGCAGGGGTCCCAGGCAGCAGTTTCTAAACGAGCTACTTCATAACCACCCTTAAGGTTCTTCATGGACCTGTAAATCAGCCTCTAAAACAGAAGCCAAATGGGTTTTTCTCCCCCTTCCAGTAAGTAAGAGCCTTCTTGAAGTGTGCAGAGCTACTCACGCATCTCTCAGGTCTTCAGGAACATCCACTGTGCACTTGAAGAAGGTGTTCTTTTTGACAGTTTTGTTCTGATTCACAGGTCGGAGTCGTTCGTAAGTGACAATTTCATTGTAAGTGGCATCACAAGCAGCGTACTCAATGACATAAAACTGTGAAAGAGATTTGTAAAAAATGGTAACTTCAGCAAGGAACAACAAAGACAGAGTAACATCACCAGCATCAGCAAGGAAGCACAAAATATGAATTTAAAAACAAAGTTGATACAATGATACCCCTAAAACTAAGTTGATATAATGATACATTTCTACACAAACAAGCCTGGTCATATTTCAGCATCCCTGTGCCTCCTCACTGAAGTCAGTGCACTGTTATCAGCAGAGTCTCAGTTCCCCAACAGCATACTGGACTCATTCCTCTCATGCCCAGCTCTCTTTCAAATACTTTCATTAGTTCAGTTCAAGTTCCAAAACCAAAGTGTTTACTGGAGCTCTAATTCTAAAAAATATTGAACAGAGAGTAATTCTTCACAGAAATATCTACTCTGCAACACTTCAAAACAAGCAAACAAACAAGACAAATCCACTGATTCAATGGGCAGACCACCTGTGAATCATGTAAGATCAAAATCAATATAAAAACTCAGTCTTTCTGACACACACTGCCATATTTAGGAAGGCAAGAGGACTAAGAAGATTTAAGTTACCAAGAATCTCCTCCTACGCTTCCACCCAACACATGCACGTTTAAAGAAGCTCGTGTGCACAGTATCCCTGAACTTGGCTCTGTGAGAGGGATGCAGCCTTCTCCTCCCCTCCCTTCCCCCTGTGTGCAGTTTAGGGGTGCAGCAGTACATTCACATCTTCCTCAAAATTGGGATCTGTTTGTCTCAACGCATTTTGCTCAAGTATCCGTAAAAAGTAAATCACTCTGGTCATGACACACTTTTTTCTCATTTCAAGTTTTAAGTTTAGTTTAAGTATCAGCCTTTTTATATAAAACTGCTTTGAAATGTATCAATCATTATTAACCCAAGTAATAATAAGGAACAATAAACACTAAACTGGAAGCAAATTTAAGAGATCCACCACTATATGCTCTAAAAATTTAACTTCTATAGTTAAAGATAATTCTGGATATCACAACAATCACAAAGCAACAAACCATTGAACACATGAGTTGTTTGTGAATTTCACATTAACTGAGGAAAACTCTAAAAATGGAACCACGTTAAACAGTACAAAGAAGCCAACATGACCTGTGAGGTTCTTCACAGGGACAATTCCTTAAAATAACTGATTTGACAATCCTACACTGGCCACTGAGGGTGAAAAAATCATTTCTTTCCCTGTAAAAACTAAAAAATTAGGAATGGATAAAAGTGAAATTAAAATCAGGATTAAAAATTTTACTTTCAGGACTTTTTCTGAAATTTAGCAGCACAACAAGGTAACTGATAGCAAAATTTCAAATTTCTGTGACATTTAAGAAAAGCATATTAGCCACAAATGACAAACTGTCATTTAAATCAGTTTGTCTCCTTTTACCTTGTTATCTTAATGAGCTGTTTATTCACAAGGGTCAAGACACAGAATCTTCCTTTGGTAGGTGTTTACTACCACCTTGTGCTTACAGACCTCAACAGAAGTTGACATTTGTTGACAGTTTTTAAACAATATTCGAAATTGGATAATTATTTTTTCTCAAAACTGTTTCCTTTGGCTTTAGCAATCTGGTACAGCAGAAGCATTAAAACACAGGACTCTTCCCACTATGAAGTTCAATTTTCTTGTTGTCATTTCACAAAACAAAGCTTTAATGAGGCCGGGTCAAACACTGCCACAGGTCTATACACCCAAGTGTCTGAACCTGCAAGTTCCTTGGCAGCTGCAAACAACCATTTATTGGCAAAATAAAAACCTGACATGTAAAAGCAAAACAAGCAGTGTCCTTTCACTACACTCAGTAAAAACATACACACAAAAACAACCCACAGCCACACACAGCAGTAGCTACAGCAGGCTTAATTTACAGACTATGAACAGGTTTTAACCACAGGTGCTTTACTTCATTTTTGGCACCACGTTCAACCCACAAAGCAAGTTTGTTAGAATTCCTGTCCTTGTGAATGCCTTCAGTCCTTCAAGCAATTCAACTGCTGATAATGGAAGTCACTTGCTCAGCTCTAAGGGAACAACCCTCTGCTGTGCAATGCAGCAAAGGTCACTCCAAAGTGGTCTCAACTTATAATTCTCTTTTGCCATGTTTGTGTATTTGTAGTGCTTTATTCAGAGATTTTCATGACAGAGAACTCCTATTTACTGTATTTAACATGAAAGCATGAAATAATTGAGTTTCAAAATAATTTACCTCTCCTTTCATCATTCGAACTTTTGCCAGCCACCAGCCACAAGGTTCTTGGTCATTTGCCCTAGAATAAACCTGAAAATGAAAGCAGTAAGAACCACTGAAAGCACACACAAACATAGTTCATTTACCTGCAAGTATAATGAAGAAAGAACCACACAACTTTTCTAATTTTCATTAAAATGGAACAGTATTCTACTCCCATCCTTCTTGCACTACAAAGAGTGTGCACAGATTTTCTTTGCACATATTACTGACAGCTCAATGCAAACTTCCAAAGGAAGATAAAACCTTGGTTAAATGCTTCTTTGGGGGCAATTCCTCACTAAATTCAAACATTGTCTTCATACTGAAAGTCTACACACAGAACTAACTTCACAATTCAGATTTCTGTTTTGTCCTTGGCTTACTTGACTAACTAAGGACTACTGAAATGAACCAAGTCGTCACACGACTGCATATTCCATATTAAAAAATGCTAGCAAATTAATGCATGACCAGATATAGAACAGAGGACTTCTGAAATCCAGTTTTCTCATCTTTAAGTTGCATTTGCTCCTCACACACTTACAACAGGCCCAAGTCATTCACATGCACACTAAACAAGTTTTACAATAACAAGGAGGTAGAAAATAACCCTTTATATATAAACCTCTAACAAAGGCAATGTATTTCAAAAACAAAAATAGAAAAACCCAGCACCTATACTAAGTTTTTTCTTAGATTAGTTGCCCAAAACTATGAAGGCATCCTCAGGAAAGGAAACTCGTTACTTTGATTTTAAGGACAAAGACAGAAAAAATTTCAGAAGTTAAACTAAAGTACTAATGATACTACAGCGAGCAGGGAACAGAACATGCACATTTTGATTTTTAGATTTAATGCAGTACTCCTATTAACACTCTCTCTCTGTAGAACTCTGTAATTCACACAATTTCCCACCAGACTGTACCAGACATTTCATCTGGGTTAGAACTCTTGTTATCGGAGGAGCTTTAATACATCTTCTTATCAAAGATTTCCAACACTTTACATTCCAGGTGAAAAGAGAAATCTGCCTAGATTTTGTGTCAGAATTAAAATCTTCTCAGCTATTTTAAGTTTTAGATTTTGAAAAATTTCCACTGGTAGTTTTGTGGGAAAACTGAAATGTCACAGCTTCACTGAAATTCTAATAAACCCATATGCAGAGACATGCTCCATTTTCAACCTTCACCTTGGTAATGCCCTTACAACCATCACCACTGCCATGAACGGACACTCAGTTCCAGACCACGACAGGTCATGAGCATTCACTCACCTCCACCTCATCTCCTTCACCAATTTCTTTCTTGATATCAGGGGGTGGTGGTAATCTGACTTCATTGAAGGGCACCTGGCGCTCTGGTTGCCAACTGGAAGGTGAAGAAGCATTACACATTAATTCTCATATTTTCCTATTGTTTCCTTCATTTTAATGTTGCAATTCTGAGTTTCATTAACATTTATTCTTTCCATATAATCAGGTCTGTTTCCTTATTGCTGGAAAGCAAACCTTACAAGCAAAAGAACAACATGATCATGTCAATACGGAAGTAGTATATGGGAAGATATTTAATGACAAAATCATAAAATTAACTGAAAAACTGAACTAATGGCTTTCACAAAACCCCAGTGAAAGATATTGTATGATGCACTTGGCATTCCTACTGCTCAAGTCATAGAGTCCTATACAGATTTAAGCTCAGTTTTGCAGTCCACTATGGGGTTTCACCTCCTGTTTATCATTTCAACTGCTTACCACCAGTTTTACATATTCCAGGAAAATCTGACTCCGATCACTAACAAAACTTTCCACATGCAAACTTCCTGACACTCTCCAGTAACAGATTCAGATCAATACATATCTCTGTATCTGCTTACCAATACCAAGAATTTCTAGGCATACAAAATAAAGGTTTCTTTTCTTGTACAGCAAGGCTATTTAACTACCGTTGGCTCTACAAAAGCATTTTATTGGTAGAAGTGTATGTTTTCAGTGCATTTTATGAAGACTACTGGAGCAATTAAATCTACTGTGTCCTCCTGAAATTCCTTCTCCTTCTACTGTGTGAATGTCATAGAATGCCATCAGCTGTTCCCCACTTAGTCAGAAACCCAACTGAAGACTCTACACAAGTTGAAATAAACCCGGGGAAAAAGAACCTTCACAAAAACCCTATTAATTTAGAGTATCTTAGAGACTTTTAATTGTATCTGTCAAAGCATTGCAATGTCCATCATTTCTGCCCATCTGATTCACATTAGACACCAAGAGAATCAGAACCAACCAACTTGTAACAGTGAGGATTAGTGCAAGTCATTTGCTTTGCTGGCTGTTAATAACCTGCAGACAGCCTAAGTCAGTGGAACAGCCTGAGCATAAGGAGCAAAGGGCACTTCTGTAACTTTCCAGATGAAAAGATGGATACATTTACCTGTTTGTTCTGAAAAGACAGCTTCCACTCAAGTACCTCACTTAAAGATGTTACCTATCATACCGTTTTAATCTAGACATTATAATAAACTTTTTCTTTTAATTATAGTTTGAAAAGCAACAAAACCACGAGATTATTACTGAGGTGCTGGAACACATCCAGAGAAGGGCAAGGAAGCTGGTGAAGGGTCTGGGGCATAGATCTGATGAGGAGCAGCTCAGGGGGCTCAGCCAGGAGAAAAGGAGGCTCAGAGGGACCAGAGAAGAAACGGTGTCAAGGTGTGCCAGGGAGGGTTAGATTGATATCAGGAACAATTTCTTCACTAAAAGGGTGGTCAGACATTGGCATGGGCTGCCCAGGGAGTTGGTGGAATCTCCCTCCCCAGAGGTGTTCAAAGGCCCGTGGATGTGGCACTTGGCCATAGGTTTTAGTGGTGAACACCGTGGTGGCAGGGCCAACAGCTGGACTGGATCTCAGAGGATCATGCCTAAGCCTTCCCAGCCTTGAGGATTCTATGGCATGGACGGCTTTTGTACAAAAAAATCCACTTACAATTAAATTGCCTTTGTTGCAAATGTAACAGTTACTAATCTTGGTTTGGGTTTTTCCTTCCAAGGAAGGAAAGTGGAGGAAGTGCACAGTGGAAAAGTGCACAGAAGGCTCCGTTCTCAGAATATGAGTCCAAGTTTTTGTGGCAAAAGTTTTGAAGTCCAGAATTGGAGCATCTCATTGGTGACATGCAAACCAAGATGTTTTAAGAAATTACTTGTGATGGGCTACAAACTGCCTACTAAGAGCAAGTGACAGAATTCATGCCTAAGCTACAGAGCACAAATCACAAGAACGGGAGGCTCTTGCTTCTTTACAACACAGAAGCCTCTCCTTCAATACAGATGCTTCAAACTCCAATGAGCCTCTATGAAACTACACCTCAAGATCCAATTTTCCATGTAACAGTAATAAAAGTTTCCAGCTTCTGAAGCTTCTGCATTCATTCCTTGCTTCCTTATCCTCAGAAAATCTCTTAAAAGAATGAGGGCTACCTGTCCAGAGACTGAGTGTTGCTATGGCCATAAAATCATCATTAGCAGTCTGTGCTAGTACACTTAACTTTGGGAACCTTACAATAGCTGTAGATAAAGACTGGCTAACAATAGCAGAAAAAGCAAAGTGACAGTTTAGGCTGCCTTTGTGGGGTAGGTGTGTGTATTTGTTAGTGATAATCACTATCACGACCCTGATGCTCTCAGCACAGGACACTTGGCAACTTCGGTTCCACTAAAGCCCTCATGAATTTAACTCGGTAAAAAGCACAAGAATTGATCAGATTTACGTCACAGAATAATTTGACTGGGTACACACTTCCTGATCAGATCTATTTTTAGTCAACGGAACACTCCACATATGTTGCAGCCCATCCTTTCTGAAACATGGCTGCTGCTGCCAGACTTTCTGTGAAACACATGGATGATACGGATACTAAATACCAGAAATGCGTTTGCCAACAATTCAGCTCCTGCTGTGAACCCCTGGCACCTCCTTTAGCTTACTTGGTTTCTGACATGAAAGTATATACTTTAAATGCAAAGAGAAGTAATTACTTTTCTTTAGAAAATAATATGGATGTTGAAGATGAAAGTGAAGATTTGTCACATCTTCTCAGATCATGGATAGGATGAAGGGTTTAAATTTTTTTTTTCTGTTTGTTGGGTTTTGGGGTGGGGGCATGAAAACCTAGGAGACAGTAACAGCTTCCATAACCACCTCAGTGTTGGTGTAAATTATGGTTGCCACCTCATCTTCTAACTGTCTTCATAAAAGAAGGACTAGAAAGCATAGGCTAGAAAGAAACAAACACTGTGTTTTGCAGGGTGAACCCCAGGATTATTTATGTGCCCCCCAAGGATTTCTTTTTACACACATGTATATATGTACACACACATACACACCTGGGATTATGCAATCAGGATTATAAATACTGTTTACAAAGACACACTTGCACACTCCCTAGTACTACCTTTATTACCCAGCAATCTTTCTTGAAGAAAGGATCAAAGACTAATCTACAGGTTAGAGCTGGCAAAGGTTAGTAACAATTTTCACATCAAAAGCTGACAGTTTTTACAGGATCTCCACCTAGTAACTGGAAGGGAAACAGGAAAGAGGATGAAGCTCCCAGAGTATTTGGAATTAGCACTGGAATCTCCCAGGTAATCCACAGTGTTATCACTCAGAACACTGAACAACAGGTACTCATTTGTACTTTACCATCCCATGGATTATCCTTGGCTTGCCACTACAAGTCTCTAGCAGTACTGCTGTGTTTATGTATTAAATGAAAAGGGCCTCATGGATAATTCTTTTTCAAGATTTGCTTACAGATTTGCACCCCTTTCTGCTCAAAAACAACAGGTCTTTTGACTGGGCATATATGTGTATTTATTTTCTTAATAGTTAAAGGGAAAAAAATCACTATCAGGATACTTTTACTTTTCTCAGGTTGAGAATAGTGATCATCATTCCAGAGAGCAGACATATATAGAATTGCTTATCTGAGTACTTTGGTATTTTCCATCTTTTCCTGCTTTCGTGTAAGAGTACCAAGCCTGTACCACCGATTCCCATGTTAATTAAATCTGGCTGTCACAGCTATGGGCATGACTGAAGACACCAAAGAATGTACAGGACTGTGCAACTGATGAGCTGAATTCTGATACAGATTCAAGAAGGCAGCTCATGGAAGCTGAACAGAATAGTGAGCCTGTACTTCAAGAACTATATCCAAAGAAATCTGCTTCCTCTTAAAGGCAAAACAATTAAACAAAAAACAACAGCAAAAGCACAAAACTGAAATAACCTAATATTCAAATGATTATTTTAAAAGTAAAATACTTACTTGTTTTCAAATACAACTGTGAGGGAGTCCTCATGAACATCTTTGATAAATCCCTAAAACAAAAACATTTTTTTTACAAGAATGCATGTGAAATCAAAAAGGCAGCAATTTCCATACAGCCTGAACCTGAGCCAAGACCACCACTAACACTGAGGTTCCAATTTAGGAAAGGTCCAAGACACACTCCCACTCTTTGCACGAGGTTGCTGATATTCTTAGCTAGCTATTCCAAGACGTGCAGAGCACAGGGATTGCTCCCAGTGACTGCTCAAACCTGACCAGGCTATTTACAGCTGAACTCACTATCCAGTTTCTTAGTTTACCCACAGGTGTGCACAGGTGTTCTACAGGAACAAAATGAGAGAGGCCCTGGCAAGGACAGTTAGACAGCTGTGCACAGCACTGTTTGCTTCACTGGTGTTCTTCCCAAGACAAACTGATTCCCAAACAAGTGTCCCTCCCAACAGTACTGCAGCCAGTTGGAATCACATATGGCAGGAGAGGCTGCCACACAGCCAGTTATGGGATCATCTTCCAGGTACTAAATTGGGGACTGCATGAGGCCAAATGCCTGTAGGACCTCCCAGGAAAACAAAGAGAATACAATATTTCATGAATTTTTTGTGCTTATATTTCGGGGGCATTAACTATGCCAAAAACCTGAAGACAAAGATCGACCTCATAGAGTTATACCCAAGTATCCATGCAGAAATTAAACTGCTATATTTCTTGGTTAAGAAACATAGGCATGCTGAAAAAAATATTAATTAAATAAAAAAGATAAAAAGAACACTATTCCTGCCTTTGCTCCAGCCTGGTATTTGCCCAAGTAGAGGTGGTCAAGGAGGACTCCGCAGTTTTAAAGGAGTAAGAAAGCTGCATAGCTATGTTAAGAGAAGTTCCAGGAAATCTGCTGAATGGATTATAACCACTTAAGAAACTGCCAGCTGAGGAGGACGAAGAACATATCAGCTGTGCAAGGAGCAACCAGCCCACTGAGGTATTATGTGTCAGCTCAGGGAAAGATAAATTTTGACACAGTAGATCCCTCCATGTAATGACGGACAGTAAAGGAGCCCACACTGACAGCTGGCTGCAAAGGGCCTATAAAAACAAATCTCCTTTTACCTGAGCTCATACTCAGCCAATGCTCTGAAAGCATTTGCTCAAAACCTGCTTTTCTGCTCCCTGAGCTTCCCTCAAACCCATCTGTCAGCAACACACAAGTCTGGTTCTAGCAGACAGCACACTGGTAACCCTCAACAAAGCAGGTCACCAGAAATCATCTTGTTGAACCACCTAGTGTGCTCCTAATAAAATAAACCCTCTCAAAGGCCATCCTGCCACTGCAAGGGAAGGCAGACAAATCCCCTTCTTTGAAAGGTGAGCAAGTGAAACAGCTGACAATAAAATACACCCTGAATCAGGGACTTTCAGTTTCAAAGAAACTGGATGGGAACACGAAGTTACGTCTGTTTAAACATGTGAAGAGCATAAAAAATTTTACTGCCTAAAGCACGTGTAAGCCAGCAACAGAGAAGAAGAAGAACCTCTACCAAATTTACGCTACCGACAGTCCCTTTCAAACATGCCCCAGCATGGGAACAAACTGCAGAAAATAGCAGCTATCCTACTACAATTCATCCAAACTCTATCCAGGGACAAAACACTGGAGTCACAGCACTGAGAACCAACTTCATGCAGTCCAGCACTGCTGCATGACAACTTATCAACAGACAGCAGTATTTACAGGGACAGATTAACTCCCTACTAGAGACAGCCATTTATCTGCATTCCAAGAGTCTGTGATTCAATACTGGTCTCTGCCTCATTATGCTACTTTATTTCATAGCTGAACCTGGTCTTCCATTCCTGTTGTGTTCTCACAGTGCTCAATGTGTTTCTAAGGTCAGCCAATAGTAGCTAAAAATTTATTCTGCAGAACCGAATTCAGTTCTTTCCTTTGCTAAAAAGCACAACTTCAGAATCAAGAGAGATTCAAATTCAGGTACCATAAAACATCTGATTAACATTCAGAACTTAATGCTCTGTAGAGTTTAGAAAGTCATGAATCCACTGACTGCAGATTTCATCAATAAGACAAAAGAAGTGCAGAAAAGGAATCCAACTGCATTAACTTTTGGGGATTTAAGACAATTAGCCCATTAGCAGGTGAACTGTGGGTTTCTGTGTAAGGTACAGACAGGTTTAATAGTCACAACCGATTTTCAAGCTAGGGTCCCACTGAAGAATGCCAAAGCTGAACTGGAACAGTAATGCAGGGACAGGTCTCTCAGCAGACCAACAGCTGACACTGCACAAACATCAGCTGCATAAACAGAAACACCGGACAATTTTTAATAAAATCTAAAGTACAAATTCCAACAAAGAGTTTGTACATTTTACAACACCATGCGGGTTTCAGGAACTCCTTCACGGAAGGAAGTCTTTCAGTTCAAAGTGTGCACACTGCTCTTCCCTCCCACAGGAGATGGCAATGCAGACTCACTGCTGGCAGACACGTAGGCAGAACTGCCTTGGAATTACCTGCACAGCTTTTCCACTTGGTATTCCCAAACTCTTTCACTCCCTAGTATAATCAAGCATAACATCTACCAAGCATGCACTTCAGGTCATAAATGCACATATGTGAAGTATTAAATAAAATTATATAATTATTAAATAATTTTATTGTTGTGAGGTCTGAAAAAGTCTGATCAGAGTCTAACTGTACAATTACTTCCTACTATTATCAATTTCTCTACAGCTGTGGGAACGAGATCACATTTACAGCAACTGAAGCACAGCAGTCTATGAGGTATTATGGACTGTATGGTCCATTGGAAATAGAACTAGAAATAATGAGAATTCAATATGGCTTTAAAATAATTTTCTAAGAAATTATTTCATTATTGTCAAGAAGGATGTCAAAAGTACCATTAGAACATTTCCTGAAAGCAAAACTTCCTGCATACTATTCTCCTACCTTCAACCCTGACTATACACATTATCAGCTGTCACTTACAACTTCAAGATAAAACCAGAAAGAGATTTCATTCATGTCAGAATGAGATTTAGTGTAGTTTTTAAAGAAGTCTTTGTAGAGCCTATGATAATTAAATTTTTTTTAAAATGGTTGACAAAAAACCCCGTGACATTAAGGCATTTCACAATACAAAACACATTTATTTACATCTGAAGTTATAGTAAATCCTATAAATTCACAAGGATTTCTCCAGAAGAGGTGTGATGAACATAAAACAGGGAAATAAATAACCTGGTTTTCAATTAGGGAGTTTTGAAGAAGTTCTTTATTCATGAGGTAACCTATATAAATAGATTTGCACTAGTCATGCCTGATACTGTATCAAAAACATTCTCTACTAAATTAAGTCACCATGCATCACCTTAACTTTTGCTCTAATGAACAAGGTACTTCATTACTCAAACTTAGTTTAGCAGTGTTCCCTAAGACAGATAATGCCAGTATCCAAGTTTGAAGAGTTCTGTGTTCCTAACGTGTCATTCCATGTACCTCCAGTGACAAGGCAGAGAGGTCACTGCGAGGTAATGGGAGACCACCAAATACATCATCAATAAACACAGTGGCATCAAAAAGAGTGAGGAACTGCAGTACCAGCAAGTGAGCTTACACACAACCTCTGCGTGTGCTTTATACCACACACAAATCTGTGGAGGGTAAGAGGGGAAGAAAAATTGACATGACTTCATCTTGCCAGAGCTCTGACGTGGCCTGTCCAGATATTGGTGTCAGTCACTCCGTTTGTGCTGTGAGCTGGAGCTCTGGCAGTCCATGTATGCCCTGGCTGGAGCGGCCCAGCTCAGGAGGAGAGGAGACTGTACTGTACTACAGGCTATTAATGTCCTGCTGGCCCTGCAGGCTTTGGGTTCAGACCTGTCTCTGCCACTCACTTGGCAGCAGCCGGGCTCCAGCACCTGCAGAGGGAGGGGATGGGAGACCCAGTGAATCTCGGCGGGGCTGGGCAGGGTGTGCAGGGTGAGCAGTGGGGCAGGGAACTCTCACCCAATCACTTGCACCAAAATCACTGCAGCTGAGACTTCCTCATTTCATAACAGACACCCACACACACTCTTTTCCTTTTACCTGGGTTCTGCTCATGGTTTTAGGATTAGGATCTGCTGATAACATAAACGGATCAAGACTTACTGAAGTGCCCTTACAGTGAACTTTATGTCTGTGTGTGTATATGCACACATACAACATTTTTTTTTTTTAAATCCAGTTCCAAGCAAAGTCACAAAATCTATAAAACAGGCAGATCCAATCCAAGTTCCCTCTGTATCCTGCTTTCTGTAAGATTATCTGACTCCCAAGTAGAGTGATCTAATCTAAAAATTAAGTGCTGTTAGTTTAGTTGCACACTTTCTTTCCAGGGACAGCCACTGTGTTGGTTTTGGAGTTACACACCCCTGCACACTAAAACTGTATTAATATCACCATACCCACTGCTGAGCCAATTTCAAACAGCAAACACTCTGGCATCTGGTACCATGGACTGTTTCTGAACCAGTGATAGAAAGGTCAAGCAGCCTATATCCAATTACCAAGCCTTTCACTCCTTTTCAGATGCAAGAACCCTTAGTATTTCTAACTAACACTGAAACACAACTGTTTCATGTAACAAACACATGAAATAATTATTACTAAAGGATGTACCTCATGCTGAGCCCCCAAAGGAAAAAAAAAAGATAATAAAGCAAACAAAGGAAACTTGTAAATAATCAAAATCACTAGACAAGAGAGATTGAACTTGGTATTATTTTCATTACAAGTGCTTAGCTGCACCTGTTTATACAAGGAACTGATAAAAGCAAGCAGCTGTGGCTTACTGCAAAACACAAACATTACAAGGAGCTATCAAGAAAGAAAACTATGCAGAACTATCCCATCAGCTTTAGCAACCACAATTTAATTTATGACATTACTGCTTATTTCCATCCACAATCACAACTACCACAAGTAAATTCAAGGGTCCTTCTGACAGTTGTGCAAGAGCGTCAGCACTGAATCCCCTGGTTTGGGCTTACTCACAAAGCCTAAATGACTCATTACTGACACTGCTTTCTTCATAGGCATCCTCCAAAAGGGCAAAACTTCTGGAATACACCCTCCACTGACCAATGTACCTCAGCAATCAATAACCATTCCCTCTGGCACCCCCCTTCTGTCAGCCTAAAATGCTCAAGCAAACAGCTCATCACCAGCAACAATGACTACAGCTATTTCTTGCAAGACTCTACACGACTGTTAACTGATCAGGAACAACTTTAAAATGTCTCAGATTTCCCACCCATATAGATATAGGGCTAGATGTAATAAAAAAATGCTGACAATTATAACACAGTTGAGATCTTTAAAGAAAAAAATCAAAGGTCATTCCAGTTACAGTTTCCTGGTGTAGTAATTGGGTATGAACAGTGCCTAAGCTACACTCCTAATGACAATTTCCTATTTTAATAACCATCAAGCTAAAAACCACTCACAGCAACTCAAGTTGTTTGCAAAGCCACTAATTAAAAACTGTAAGAAAAAATTTAAAAAGAGTTATATTTTTATTGATGCATAAACCTTCTCTGCCACAGAGCTGCTCATCAAGCTTTGGCTCTGCATGTGGAGAAATGGTGTGTACTTCTCATTCATCACTTTTTCCCCTTAGTAATATTTTGGCTTGTGCCTGCCTTGAGGCTGATGCCAACTCCTGCTACCAGCACTTTGCTTAGTCTTGTTACCAGAACAACTGCACCTCTTGAAAGAGGAACAGGCCAACAAGGAAGCACTTCAGAACCTGTAAATTAAGGCTGAGTTCCATTTTAATTCATGTTTTTATTTCCCTTGCATAATCTGAACAGCTACTACTGTACAACTTAAAGAACACAAGGGCATGCAGCACACCAGAGCCCATTTTCCAGCACAGCTAAATCCCTACAAGGAAGAACACAACAGATCTTTCAGAGTTGTTCAGATGCCACTGAAAGACTCAGTCGCAGGAAGTGATCTGATGTTCAATTTATGCACCTTGGTCTTAATGTAAGGCCCAGCCTGTTCCAGGGAAGCTGACATGGGAACTCATGAATAATGTGCATCACCAGGGCTCTTAATCTGCATACAAGTGAGCACATAAAGGCTGCTGGAATACTGAGCAAAACAGAAGTTTTTGTCTCATTCTTCCAAGACCCTCCAGAACTGGCAGGTCCAGAGGCAATGGCACAAATGGGAAGATGGGAATTTCAGTATGAATGTCAGGTAACCCTTTTTACTGTGAGAGTGACTGAGCAGAAGCACAGGTTGTCTGGGAGGCTGCAGAGTCTCCATCCTCAGAGACACTCAAAAGCCATCTGGGCATGGGCAACTGGCTCTAGGTGGCCCCACTTGAGCAGAAGTGTGGACCAGCTGAACTCCCCCAGTCTCTGGCAGTCTCAGCCACCTCTGATTCTGTGAATTGCTTCACCACCTTAATGACACAGTGAACCAGCATCCTGAAAGCACTGCAGGCAGGCCAAGACAAGGCTGGGAGCATTCAGCTTTCACTCTCTTCTACGCATTCAGATGCCAAAGAAATCCAGGTATTTTTGACCATTCCATACATAAAAAAAAGTCTACTCTAATGTCCCAAAGATAAAAACTTTCCTGCCATCCAGTCCTCACCCAGAGAGCATTAACTTTTCTACTCTCAGGAAGCCCTCACAGCACCTCTAATACATGCAAACCCATAACTAATAGTCTTCAGCAACCCTGTCTGTTCTCCCCTGTTCCACAGCACAAACCTCCCCATTTTTCAGAAGCCCACCACTATTTTGAGCCCCATCAGTGCCATCTGTTCTCCAAAGACAATGGGTGCTCAAAACCATGATATACACAAAGTCTTCTGAGCTGCAGGGAGTGGTTAAACCCTGGCTCTGCTGTGTAATGGTTGAGAAGCTGGGATAAAATATCTGGTAATTGCTGTCCTGTTCTCCAGATTATATTACTTCTTTAAAACAAACAAACAAAAAAAGAAATCACATTTTTTTTTCGTGATTTAGAAATACAAGTTAAAAAATTAGATCATAATTATGCTTTCTCTTGTAAATTTTTTTTTAAAATTACCTTAGAATCTACCATAACTGTCCACTGATACATGAAAACTCAAAATGCTTTTCATGATGCATGAATTTTAATAAAGAACATTAATTTTCCATACTAATTTATTGCAACCATAGTATATACAGATGATGTATGTTTTCCTACACTTATGAAGAATTCCCTGTTAAAACTGAAGAGCAATTATTAGAGGAACTAAAGAAACCATAAAGAGTACCATTTACCATGGTCAAACCTCTATTAAGTATTGAAAACCTACTACAATGCCCCACCAGATTTAACCTCTATATTTGTTCTACTGCAGCAAAGTTGCAAATCACAGTAACAACTCATTAAAAGAAAAGCTCTCATGTCATTGTTTACGTAATTATTTTGGTTTTTATCTCTACTGGCATAGCAGGATCTTTCTGATTTCATTTACCTGGAGGTATGCTGTGCTAATTCATCCAAATTCAGACTATTCCAAGGGCAAACCTCAGATCTCATCCCACCTTACAAATTCTGCTTTTTCTCTTCAGGAAACTTTTGCCACCTTCCATAGAGTGTCACACAGCTTAGAAAAGATGAGCATCTTGTCATCATCTTGCTCCTGGTGCCTAAAATTTGGAAACTTCCCAAAAGAGACTGACACATCTCTTTGCTTTAGGTCACTTTAAACAGCAAGTGACCTATGAGTGTCACCTAGTTCCAAAATACATGCAAAACCTCTGCCTTCCTCAAGAGTAAGGCTTACAAAATGGAGTCACTGACACACACACACACACACTTTACTGCATTTAGCTCACAAGAATAATCTTTTAAAATTGTGTTTGTTTGAATGATTTAGTTTTAGGGGTTTTTTATGGGGTTTGTGTGTTTTTTCCCCCCTCCACGATAAGAGTGGATTACTCTGAGTTGGGGCTTTGATCATTGTGTATCCAATCATTCTAACCTGCCTTCATCCACCATGAAGATGCCATCGCTGGACTTAATCCCCACTTCATTGATCTCAAAACCATTACGCCATTTTTAATTAAAACTCTGCTTTTTTTAAGCCACTGTTCACATGCCTGTGAACATGATGGTGGTAGTCCGAGTCTGATAATTCTCACTGATTTAGGAGGCGATGTCATCCTTGCAGATTTTAAATCAGGCTTATTGTGGTAAATTCTGTGCACACAGATCCCTTCAGTCCAAAAATTCAGCACACCTCATACTCTCATGTGTCTGACATTCCTCTTAAGCAGAGGAGCAACTAATCCATCGTTTGGAGAGTTGTCCAAGATCACAAGGTATAAAATGGAAAGCTAAGAAAAGTGTTTCCAAATTCTGGGCTTCTTAATGCTCGGGGGGGGGGGGGGGGGGGGCGGGGGTGACTTCC
>VZTJ01001774.1:911718-935329 GCA_013397795.1 Orthonyx spaldingii | reverse complement strand
ACGGCTCCCGGCAAGGGCTTCCCGCCGCTGTCTCCCCGCCCGCCGGCGCGGGGCTGAGGGGGGAGCGCGGGCGCGGCCGCGTGAAGGGACAATGCGGTGCGGGCCGTGCTTTGCAATGAACGCCGCTCAAAAGGCGCCTTCGGCTCCCGAGCCGCCGCCGCCCCGGGCGGTCAAGATGGTGCCCGACACCCAGCGCCCGGCTCGGCTTTGTCCCTCACGGAGCGCCGGCCCCGGGGCGGCCGCCCTGCCCCGCCCCGCCCTGCTCACACCCCGCCGGGGCTGCCCTGCCCGCCTGCCTGCCGTCCCCGAGAAACAATAAAACATATAAAATGCCTGTGCTGTGCTGGCCCTCGCAACACACTGGGACGCCAATTGTGCTGTGAGCTGGATGCTCGCATAAGCTTAGTCATGCAGAGCCTGATGAACGGCCTGTACCTGTGCCAAATGCATGTGTTTTTGCAATGGTTTTAAATATAGAGCCACAGAATCATCAGGGTTGGAAGAGACCTTTAAGATAACGAAGTTCAATCATCAACCCAGCACTGCCACTGTAACTCCTAAACCACATCACCCAGCACCAGATCCAAACGCCTCTTAAACACCTCCAAGGATGGTGACCACCACCTCCTTGGGCAACTTATTCCAATACCTGACCACCCTAACCGTGACATTTTTTTTCTGATATCTAATCTGGATCTTCCTTGTCTCAGCCTAAGGCCGTTTCAATAGCAATGCTCTCAAATGCCCTTTGAAAAAAGGTCTTTCCCATTGGGCACCAGCCCCAAATGACCAGGAGTATGTGGTGATATTTAACCCATCAGATGTTTTCATTTTTAGTTTCTTCCAGTTAATCTTGCTTTTGTGCCAGTTGTAGCCCTGTCTGCCAGATGGGTGAGGATTTTGGATAATGAAGGCCAAGAAGTGTTGAGAAATCTGGCTACTGGGTAGGGAGGTGGAAATGCTCAAAATGGTCAAAGAATGTGTGGCAGTGGCATGGTTTAGTGATGAACAGGGCAGTGCTGGGTTGATGATTGAACCTGATGATCTTGGAGGTCTTTTTCTACCTCAGCGTTTTTATGCTGTGATTCTGATGTGCCATAATTGAAGGAAAGATACGGGTTCAACAACATGAACTTTTGTCCCATGCTGTGCGCATGACTATTCTGATTCTTGCAAAATATTTATTCCACATAAATTTTGGAGGGTACCTTTCACTCCAAATTTTGTTTTAATTTTTGTAAGTTACCCACAATATATTGTCTGTGGTGCCCAGGCCATACATGGGGAAGAGAGTCCTTCTTGAAAAAAGATCAGTGCTTCCTTTCCTACTGGTAGAGGCCACCCAGGATTTTCCAGGATAAAATAAGGAACCAGGTAATATGAAGCAAACAGTTGTGCTACAAAAGTTCTATGCCAAAAGTTTTCATCGCTCCAAGATTGAATAGACTGAGGTTCATTTATTTGGCTACCAAGACATAGAGTCTCAATGCCTACTGCTAAAAATGGTGTCTGGGGTAGAAAAAAAAGCCAAAACCAAAACAAAACACAAACAAACCAAACCAGAAATAAACTATGCATGAGCTGCTGTCCTTAGGAGTAAAAACAGGACATAGATAAAAAAAATTTCTCCAGAACTGCATGAGGTACCCGGGTGTCCACGCTTGCAGAACTGGTAGACAGTTCTGGGCATTAATGATAACGAGAACTGACTTGAGCCAATGCAGTCTGCATCTGAATTTGCCTGATAAAATTTGTTTTTCTGGAAGTGTGAGGATGATAATGGTTAAGGGGACAGGGTTGTTTACATGTTAATATTGAGGCAGGTGGCTGTGCCTGGGTTAAATGGGGGCAGAGGAGGGCTTCAGCAGGTTGTGGGCCATATAGTTTGCAGCACATCAGCCAGAATGTAGACAATAAACCTGTTTTAAATTTAGTTTTCACTTAAATGTGAATTATCAATAA
Organism: Orthonyx spaldingii; assembly: GCA_013397795.1. Lineage (NCBI taxonomy): Eukaryota > Metazoa > Chordata > Aves > Passeriformes > Orthonychidae > Orthonyx > Orthonyx spaldingii. The sequence continues at coordinate 933,367 of VZTJ01001774.1, read as the reverse complement.
CTACTAAATTAAACTGCTTTCAACATTTAATGAAATAAGAAAAAGGAGGGTCTTTACTCAGTTTCATGAACTCAAGCATTCCTCTGATAGTAGCTACTTACAACTTTTTTTCATGAGACTTTGTAAGGTTTCGCTTTCATTTCCATTTTTTTTTTTTTTTTTTTTTTTTTTTTTTTTTTTTTTTTTTTGTTTCGTTTGCGACATCCACAGTGAAACTGCCAGTTTCGTTTCCTGGAGCTGCTGTGGCCCGGGAGATGCTTTGGGTCAGTCCAGTTGAACCATTCTCTGTCCTCTCTGAAAATTCCACAGCTCAGGAGGCAGAGCAAGCTGCATCATGCCAGAAGGGCACTAAGTCAGAAGTTGCAGGATTCTGTATCCTTGGGACCTTTTGTTCAAAAGAGCAGAAAAAGGGTTCCCTTATTTGAGTGAGCAAAATGAAGGGTGAAGCATTAAACACTGAAGGATAAGGATGCTGTCTTCAAATACATCAAGGCACACAGAGGGGAAGATGATCCATGAGAGACTGAGGCTATAAAAGACAGAAAACATGAATAGCAAGAAGACTCCCCAAAAGCTATAAACTGGCCATTAATCAACTTAGTCAGCAAATAAGTTTACAATGGGAAGTTGAAGATGTTTCTTGAACAGGCTTTCAAAATAAATTATTGAAAGTTAATAAAGCCTACCTACTTTATTTAGGATGGAAAAAGCATTTATGATGGTGATACAGCATGAGCAATATAAACCACGTTTTCAAGAGAGAAAACTTTGCAAGCATTGATTCCAACAATTAAACAACCAACTCACACCCCCATCCTTCCAAATGCCATTTTCTAAAATTCAGGAAGTATGTGGACATACTAGAGAGGGTTCAGGAAAAAGCCATAAAACCATTGAAAATGTAACTCACACTGAAACAGTATCATAGCAAAGTTTTAATATTTTGAAAAAGTGATTTTTGTCCACAATCTGCAAGTATCCAGGTAGGAAAAATATACAGGCCTTTTCAGATTCCTGTCACTAGCAATTTCTAGATCAATATCGAGTATGCTCCAGTTCAGACATGAATTAATGGAATCATCTGTGTAACTGAAGGTCACAATGGAATTGTCATTCTGGGACCTTCTGACGTCAGACTCTGGTAATGTTTACCTCACCAAAAAGCAGAAAAATTTTAGCTGTTTTTAAAGACTTGGGCAAGAGTGAGACAACTATGAAATCAACAACATAACTGTTTAGAATAGTGATCTCTTAAAGTAAGATTATATTTAGTTATGAAAAGATACACACATTGATAGCCCTCTTAGGCTACTAGTAGGCTGAGAAATGGTTTGAAAAAATGTTGGTTTAAACTATCAGTTATTTTGCTGCCAATTAACTTGAGTGCCTTTTCTGATACCAGAACAAGGGCCATTTCTCCATTTTTCTGAGCACATTTCCTACCTTTCAGTAAAATAAAAACCCAGAAGCATCCTTTCTTAGCACATTTTGTAAAAAAAAAAAAATAGGCAAAACCCAAGGCCCACTAAATTCAGACTTATGCTCTTACTTACAATGTAACAACCTGGCTCTTACATTCCATTCAGTGAAGTGCTGACACTTAGCAACTCATGCCATAAAAAACAAATTAATGATAAAAAATTAATCTAGCTTTGCCTTTAAGTGGGTGAAAACCTTTTTGGTTCCATTGCCCATTCTGAAATTTTGGCAGAAGGCTGATGACTATGAGAGGCATCCATCCACAGATTTCCGACCTTAGCAGAAGCTTAGGAAACAGGGAGCACTGAGATGATCTGTAAATTACTATGCATCCTTAACTCTAAGTGGAGACAAACAACACAGGTGGATATTTGAAAGATATTATGAGATAAGATTATATTGGTCTCATGTCTTACCAAATGACAAAACCACATTACAACTCACCAAAAGTCTTGGAGAAGTTCTTTTGAAAAATTATCTGCGTCTAAGTTTGCTCATTAATGTCTATGTTTTCTTTGTTCTACAGATTGTACTTGGGTGGCAGAGAGAAGTCCATGAAACTTGTAAAATTGCTTCCAGTAAACCTGTGCAAGTAGAGCAGAGGATCTTGTGGTACAACACTGGTATAAAGACATGGCCTCAATACAGATCATCCTGTTGGGTTGTATAAAGGGCCTGTAGTTGTAAAAGTGGAAAGAAAACTCCTTTAGAAAAGGCTGTGTTTTGATTTTTGTTTTGTACTTCACTGTGATTTTTGTGCTATTTGAATATTGAGCTGAAGAAGAATTTCTACCATTTTTCATCAGCCTTTCACAACTGCATTCCTGACCTTTTGCAGTGAATGAATATACGTCTGGAGGTTTGCTGAGCCCCACATCCGTGCCCAGCCACATCTGCAAGTACTGTAAGCAGACACCACTTCTGAAAATAGGACCCACGAAAGGTGTTGCTAAGTGAGTGTATGTAAAAACATTTTTGTGCAGTGCAGTTTCAAGCCCTGTGTCTGGTATGGAAATCAGAGAAGGAATAAATCATAAGTGTTCCTATTACTGTAAATGAACTTTTGCAGTCATTTACACCTACCTTTAAAGCGAAAAACCTCTGGAGCTAATTTATTTTTTGTTTATTTTAGCTGATACCACTCACATTTATCTGTCTAGAGAAAATGAACTTAAAATGATTTGCAGGTATAAGGTTTAAAATCTCCTGTGTTTAGAAGGATAAAAGGTGTTAAGAATCCACAGAATGCAGTAGGTATTTACTATTGTATTCTACTTCCTGTTACTGCAGTCTAAAAAAGAAAAAAGTCACTGAGCTAATTAAATTATATAAGGAAGACATCAAGAACCAATATTAAAAGAAAAATGGTTTTGACTACAGTCTGTATTTATGCTGAAATAATGATGAGCAATATATTTCAGGTTTCATTTGTTCAAAGTCCACAAGATAATGTGCATGTTCAGCAAAAGAAAAAATATACATCCAGGCAACAGAGTACTATGTGAAAGTAATTTCATGCTGAATGACAACATCTGACCCTTGTTTTTTCACACTGGATGAACTTCTGCCTTACCATTGCTTGACTGGTCTTCCCATTTTTGTCAGTGGCAGCACAGGAAAGTAAGGAAAATAAAAGTTTGATGTCATTCTAAAAGCACCAAGAAGCACTAGACAGTGCCTGCTGCAAACTCAGTGTTCATCCTGGCACCGTGCAAAGAAACTGCAGAATCATTTCACTGAAATTTTAATGAACTCCAATGAGAACACTGCTGTTTAATGGACTTTATGCAATGGGTGGAAGCTCATCCAGTCACAATCCAACTTTTCGTGGGGTTGGCTTGGTTTGCTAATTTTCATTATCACTTTGCATCTGCCTCTTTTGAATGCTGGTGTGGGTGCAGCTGGTCCAAACCAACCTTGTGCCTGACTTTGTTCCAAGCCAGGAAGCAAATGCAGTGAGCTCCAGAGGGACCTTGGTGCTCCTCTGCAGTTGTGGTGATGAAATGGTGTGGGAAAACCTCCTACAGAATTAACTTCAAGTGTCCAGGCACAGAAGTTCTCATCTCCAAATGTTAGGAGTTATATCCTTGCCACCCACATAAACCCAAATAATTTCTGTCTTCTGAATACTTTCAGTGGAAACCAGGAGAGGAAAGTAGTGTTTTTCTTTATAACTGATCCAGTTCTGGTCCTTGTTTGGTTCTCAGGCAAATCCAGACAGTTTCTGTTTTGACTTGGCTCCAACTTTAGTGTCAGTGTCATGTAAAAAGATATCTGCATTTCTAGTGTGGGACTGGACCAGAGCAGGGTTTCAGGAAATATAGTTTTATGTGATATGAGTTACTCACTACCTCCTGCAATCATCAAAATGTGCATGTTTAATCCCTGGTTCTGGGTATTAGTATTAATTTCTTGAAGTCACGGCCTGCTCTAAAATAGAGGCAATGAAGTCCTGAGCAAAATTTTTGAGAGAGAGTGGACAGTGGGCACGTTGCTACCATAAATACATGATCTGAGGTACAGAAATTTAGTGCCACAGGACATGACAATGCAAAACATTAGCACTTAAACAAAAGTGTAGCTGGAGTAGCAGAGGGATGCACATCAATCCCAATGAAGAAATGCAGTATGGAAGAGAGGGGCGGGAACTTACAGGTAGGAAGAAGTCAGCAATGCATCTGTGTGAAACCCAGCAAACAAACTGACAAGCTTGTTTATGTTCTTAGAGGATCACCTGATATAATCTAAAGCATAAAATAATTCATTTCAAAAGGAGATCAGTTGTCAGCTCAAGGTGCTCTTCTGTCGAGAGTTCTGAAAGCAGGTTTCTGTCTTGCCACACTCTACTTTTTGAAGGCTCCAATACAGCAAAGTACTTAGGCAGGTGTTTTATTTAGCATCTGAATGGAAAGGATATAAGAATTACTTAATAGTTGGCTTAACCTGTGCTCTTCAGGAAAGGAAGGAGTTGAGAAGAAAGTTTTCTTCAAATTTGTTGGCACAACAATAATGTAAAGCATTCTGTATTTCCTGGTATCTCTGAAAAGTCCTACCCATAGAGCAACAGATATTACCCATATATATAAATTCCATGTGTACGTATTTGTTGTATGTTTGTCATTATGTGGATATGTAAAGAAACTGCAGGTAAATACAGAGCCTGAGTGCCTAGGAGCAAAAATAAGCATTTTACAAACAAAGTACTAGAATGTTGATATGTCAATGTTAGGATCTCATCAGTTGTTCTCCCAAAATGGATTGCATTCAACTCCCTCAAAAAATCAGGGGAACCTTTTCTATTACTTTAGCCATAGGCACTGATTTAAGAAGTTAAATACTAATACTCAGATTAAGGGATTAAACATGCACATTTTGATGATTACAAGAAGTAGCTAGTAACTCACAGCATACAAATCTACATTCCCTCAAACCCATCTGTGCTGGTAGGGTGAAGCAGTATGGAACAGAGAGTATTTCAGTGAAGGGAGTTATCAAGAAGTTCAGATGTTTCCTGTGGCTTCTGTAATTGCTCTTTCAACTGAGATGACCTTGCTCTGGTACGCGTGTTCCAGTTGTATCACAGATGCCATTGAAGAGGGTGGGATAAAATCTGGACTCTTGCTTTTTTCTTTTTTCCATCTTTCTAAAAATACCATTCTATTAATAACGTAGTATTTTCCCCGACCGCCTGTCTGATGAGATGAAAAAGGGAACTTGTTAAGCTCCTTTAGTGATAAAATAGACAGTTCTGATAAATACAACAAAACTGGCCATTCTTTTGATCTAATCAGTAACATTGTTGCATGAGTGCTCAGACCATCACATCTTTGGCACACTTCCACATCCTTTTTTTCAGTTGTTTGATCCCCTGATGCCAAATGCCATTGGCTGTCTGGCCTATCAGACCTGCAGCACGTGATTTCACCAGGGATTTGTTGCCATAAGGTTCATCAGCTGAGCCTCAAGAGCTGAGGTTGCTTTAACGTGCTCTTACCACAGCTGTATGTGCCTGCTTGTTCTGTTCTGTCTCAGTGGAGTGACATGTCCAGCCCTGGACTTTTCCTGATGGATTTTGGAAGGGAGTTCCTCTGTTCAACGTTTCGAATGCTGCTTTAGACAGTGGAAAAGAAGTGGCTGATTGCAACTACATTAGAGCTGTCAAAAGGAGGGGCTGAGGAGGATTAGTGCAAATGGATGAAGTATGCACGAAAAGAAACAAGAAGGAGACAAATGATAAAAAGAGAAAAGTCAAGGATAGTGGGGAAAAAACCAACAGAAGGAAGAAAAGTTCAAATGGCAGTGGAAGAAAAAGTCAAAACTCAGGCTTTCATGAAAAAAGGTTTGATGAATGAGAAAGATGAGGTAAGAAAGGAGGATAGATAAAATGAATGACAGATGAGGGAAACCAAGAGAGAAAGAACAGTTCTGGGGAATACATGAAAATACCTGATGGTCACCTGTGATATTCACATGCTTTTTTCTCACTAAAAAAGAATGGGAGACGAGATGGTTGCAAACATCAACAATAGAGATCCATAAGATTAATTCATGTCTAACATAATGTTAACTGGTATTTTGAACATCCAAGTTAAAATGTAGTTTTTGCCATCCTGGGGCAGGAGTTTGCTTGCAGTTCTTTTACTCTCTGAACTGTGTGACCATGTCTGTAGCACCCAGTCAATACCATGGCACATCGAGACACTGGAATAAGCTGGAATGAAGCAGCATTTGCATGGGAAGCAGCCCAACCCCATAATGTGGTGTTGCACCCCAGGTAAGATTCTCTACCTCTCAGTTGGGTCTGTCACCTCTGAGGGACACTGAAGGACAGTGTTCATAGGTAGCTTCTTCTGACATCCTTGTGTGTTAGTGTGAAGTGTAATTCCAGCTTGTGCTGTTGAAGCTGTTTCACTTCCCAGGAATACTTTAGTGCTAGCAAAGATACAACTATTTAGAAGTTGTTGCATACAGCTAACAATCACAAATACAACAGCTTTGTCAGTATAAAATAAAATTATGCCTATCCAAATCAGTTTACAGGACTGGAGGCTTCAAAAAAATCTACAATTTCCACTTTATGGAACCATTTTGAGCAACTTTTAATTCACGTGACAAGGGTTTTAAGAATTTAACATTTTCATCATTGAATGACATTTTAAATTAAAATAACATATGTTTTCTAAATGTGTGACAATAAAACCTGATGTCTTAGCTACCCATACTTGTTCCTCTGAGAAAATAAAGTCTCAAATACCCTAAATTCCACACTCCGGAGCAATTTAGATCTCCTTAGAGATCACAGTTTGAACTACAAATGCAATGAGGGCTGCATCCTGCTGTAACTGAAATCTTTCCTAAGTCTACTTCTGCTTTTCAATCTCTCTAATTTTTCATTAGATCAAGAGTCACACATTTTTGTTGGCAGTAAAGCAATTCCAATTTGAACTGCCTTCTGTCTTCAATAGGAATTTTCCCAAAGTACAGAAATAAAAATGTAAAACTTTGCTGTGTTTCATTACTTTCATTCTTTTGAACATTGCTGCTCTGAAAGCTCTGTGTGAAATTATTAGAAGACGGGTTTTGAAATGCTTGTGAAAGTAGATGCATATATGGGACTCAAAGGGCCTTATTTAAAAAAGAAATTTGCCAGTTACCCAGATCTCTGGTTGGTTATGCCCATTCAAGGATACAGAATCCATCATTCCTATGATTATTTTTACATCTGAACTTTTTTTTTTTATACTAGATAGACTTGAAACTTTCAGGGTCATTTGCCCAGCATGTAGTTGAATGTCCTGTGCTATAGATTCCAATTAGCAAGACCATGTTCAATGGTCCTACACCACCAATGCTGTCTAACTGCTTTCCACTTGGCTTTATATGTTTCTTCTTTGTTGCAGCTGCAACCAGGTCTATCTACCCTTTGATAGAAAAATTTCAATTACCCCAGGGAGAAGCTTTTAGCTTTATTAAGCATTGAAGTCTACACATTTGTTCTTCTGTTGAAGAGCAGTTCAAAAGGAGACTTTCTGAGGAAGTAATCTGATAAATTAGGATAAATCTTGTGGACTTTCACTGCTAATGTTTTTTCCTGTAGTCTGAGCCTAAGATTCTGCCAACTCAATGTACGATTAAGCATTTCTTTAACACTTTTAGCCCCTGACAGATGTTTCTTATACTTCACAAGTAAATGGCTCCTCAGTGTTTTTTGAGACTGCTGTGCTCTCAGCATAAAATTGATGTCACAGAAGGCTGGAGAGCTGTGCTCCAGCCTTGACAGACAGTGAGAGGAAGCTGTTCCCATCTGGTAGCTCTGTGTTGGCCTCTGAGTAAACGAATGGTGTCCTTTCTGAGGTGACGGGTGTCAACACGTCACCTCCTCGTCACCAGGAGTAACCTCAGTCATCTCAGGAGGAGCGAGGCCTGCACACCCCAGGTCTCTCATCTGCCCTTGCTTGGTTGTCATTGGCCTCTCAGGGGACTGGGGTAACCAAGGGACGTGGAGGAAAGCTGGCAATAACACCCATGTAAGGCACATCTCTTTGGAGATAAAAAAAGGAGCTGCTCCTCCTAATGCTGTCAGTCTTGTGGTTTACCTCCTGGGTGGGTTCATTTACACAAGTAAATAAGGATGTCATTTATGCTTTTTAATGTTTGAGAATTCCACAAAAGTTTCACGTCTCTGGTTTGAAATCGAATCTCTCATTATTTTCTCTGTCTTGCAAATTAATTTATTATTGCATTTGAAGTCCTAAATGCCTCTTGAGAGAGATGAACATACAGTCTAACAATCTGCCCATAAAGAGCAAACATGAGTTATACATTTAAAGAAGATAATCTTTCAGTTGTATGGAAATCCTGTCACTCTTGCTTTTCTGTTTAAGCTTTAAATAATAAAGCCTTTCCTTGTGTTTTCAGAAAAGTTTTGGTTCTTGCTTGCTCATCCCTGTTCTGTGTGGCAGAAGAAAATGGCACATTAAATCGAGACTGCATAAAGGGGCACACAGCTAAATGAAATTATTATTACCAAATTAGAAGACTAGAGTTCTTGGATGAAATGTATTTTTCTAAAAATTCTCAAGAGAGAATAGGGAGGAAACAAATAAACATTGAGAGAGTTCTCCAAACACGCAATCCCACTTAAATCTGAAGCTACAATGTGCTTTTTGAAGCACCATTAACTAACAGCCACTATCAGTTTCAAACACAGGTGGTAGAATTTACATAAGCAAATCTCATCTGGCTAAATACTACCCCATAAATATACATATTATAATCTGTTATTAATACACAAGATTATATTGTCATAATACATCAAAATATTACAAGCAGGGATTTGGGATGAATTATCACTCTTCAATTCTGTGCATCCATCACAAGGCCAATATGCCACCTACATCTACATTCCAAGACACACACATCCTCTCCTGTCCCTCAGGACTTCTTTGTCAGCAACTCAACCAACGACAAATACTCCCACTGAAACCAAAACAAAATTGAATAAGAAAGAAAAGAAAATCCCCAAACTGTTTGCTCTCTCTTAGGAAAACATCATTTCATGGTGCAATAAAGATATTAAGACAGGGGCAAAATAATTAAGATTACAGAAATTAATTCTATATCAAAGTCCACAGAAGGACTCCTGTTGACATCAAAGCTTTGTCTTCTCTTTGATAATGAGATTACACTTCATACTTGATTTTCTACATATTCCTCTGTACAGAGTAGATGTATTGCCACTGTCTGTCAATGATTCTGCACAAAATTCTGTCTGTTTAAAAGCAAATGATATGTTTTTTGTGCTACTGGGCTTGGAAAATCTGCAACCCAAGACCTGACTCCCTAACCTTGGAGCTGAAACTGTAGTTAGAGCTTGTGTTTCCAGTGTTCCATCATGTGCATACATATTTCATGCATTTACTTCCAGTTAGTCAAGACTTCTCTTTTTCAAATTTCAGCTTGTATCATCTACCCAGCTTCATTCAATACATTTGTAGATATGTAATTACATGAAATGGAGTAAATAATTCTGTTGACAAGACAAAAAAAGTGAAAAAAATGGTCTCTCACCTATTTGGGTCTGGAAAAATTAGCTGAAGTAAAATCCAACTAGAGGGCAGCAGAAAAGACTGAACATAAAGAAAGGGTTAACTTCTTAATGAAAAATACACATCTGCCTATCCCTTTATCAGAGTAGAAATATCATAAACAAATGAATCTTACTTTGATACTCTCCATTTTCTGAAGACTCTGGTAATACAGTCTGGTGACATTTTGACATGTAACCTCTGAGAGAAGACTTGGAAAGCTCCAAGGGAGTCCTGTCCTGTGGAAGCTGCATTGGGCTCAGATGCCAAGTCACTCTTCCAAAGTTCAGGGTGTTTGTTGCTGAATCAGTCATTGGTATTACTGATTTTTGCAGCATTAAGAGAGAGAAAGTACTGGAGGAAGGCCTTGCACGTGCCAGACAGACACATGCCTATATTAAGACTTATGTTGAATTGTTAATTTTTAGTTATCAGCAAAAACCAAACTAAGAATCTGCGTGTTCAGCTGAGAGTGTTATTGGTGCAGCTTGTTCATGCTTCACAGATAACAGTTGCTTTCAGCATGAAATGCTGAGAGATTTTTTTTCTTCTCCTAGGTTTGAACTCTTCAGTTGAAAGCATGACATTTTTGATGTTTACATGGACTGAAGAAGATCATCATCTCAGCCAGGTTACATCTGACCTGCAGCTGGAGAAAGCCAACTTCATTCTCCATATGTGCAAACACCCCAGACCATTGCAGTCTAACACACAGCTCAGATGCTGATATTGGTCCATAGGGAATTCCCACCACAGCTCCTGCCATTCACCTTCCCTGCCCAGACCCTTTGCCTACTTCTGCCTCTTTTCAGCAGCAGCTGTCTACGGATGCAGAAAATGAGGTCTGTAGCAGAGCCTTTCAGGGGAAATGAAGCTCCCTGGTCAGCCAAGAGGAGAGTCTGGCTGCTCACACATGGAGGTGATGGGAAACTGTTGAGGAGATGAGCAAGGAGCTGCTGCAGGTGCCAGTGTGCAGAAGCTGGAGGTTGCTTGGGGCAGGAGAGCTGTGCCAGGTGAGGTTTGAGTGCTGTGGGAAAGAGGATGGAGCTGCTTGCTGGGAGAAGGTACAGCCTGCAGCTGGACAGGAGGAGGGGGGATGTGTTACAGGGCTGTGGAAAGCAGATCCAGCTCACAGCTCCTGAGGCTGCCCAGCTCAGCTCTGCAGTATCCCATAGCAGCAAAAAGAAGGTGAAGATGATTTCAAATGAGCAGAACAGTTCTGTGAGAAACATTATGCTGATCAATATGACAGATTATTTGTTTCAGCACAGTGCTTTCACCCAAATGTTACTTTATCTGATATAATTTAATCTGAGTTATTTTTATTTCATGGACTTCTAGTGAAAGATCTCACCATGATCATTCATACTAAGGATTGGTTTATATTACCTGCAGAAAAGTGCTCCTCACTACATAACCTTCACATGCTATTAAGCAAAGATCTCTTTTTTATTCAAATATTAGCTGGAGAATTTCCCTGCTCTTAGTGATATTTCCAAGGCACTAATATTAGAGAAAGTCTGCCAGATGCAGTCCGAGGAGCTGGTGAATCACTTTCTCTAGGATTTATGGTGTAGCCTACAGTGTGAGACTATGCATTGGGGGTGGGGGGAGGGACTGTGTGCTAGAAGCCACAGGAATGATCTACAAAGAATAAGAAAAAGGTAACTTAAGTGATGGAGAATATTTCAAAGAAGCCAGGTTCTGCTGCAAGGGTTCTGTGACAATCTCAGCCAGCGCTTTTCAGCATCTTCAGCCATTGTCTCATTTCAGTAAATTAAGACACCTCTATGCTTGATCATTACAGGAGTTCACAAAGCAAGAAGTAATTTAGGTCTGTGGCTGACGCTGGTACCTCCCAGGCTGAGAGAGCACTTCAGTGAAGTGGCTTTGTGTCAGCAGCACTCGTGCACATGCAGCAAATGTTTGTGCCTTAATGCATTTTCCTCTCCAGAGAAAACATACATTCTATAGCCTTCTTGTGTCATTCCTCCTCCTGCATTACTCCACTTCAAGGTATTGTTTCTAGAACCTGTCTTCAGTCCTTTCTTTCTGCAACTGAACAGTGGGTCAGACAGCAGGTAAGTACATCATAGCCTCAGGCACAGGAACCTTCTTCTAAAGAAATATTCAAAGTCGTTGCAATAATGAGGAAATAAAACAATGAACCCTGCAGATTGGTCTCTTGCAGTACATAGCTGCTATTCTCCTGACAAATTAATGGTGGGCAGAAAATAACACTACTCCTATTACTACATACATTAATAACACTAAGGAGAAGGCAGCAGCTGTCTTTGCCTTCATCCCACCAATAAATTAGCTGGCACCATCCCATGGGATCTCTGCTATCAAGAGTTGCCCAAGCCTTGCAGGAATCTGTTCCAAGCAGAGAAGGAACAGAGAGCTGTTGCCCAGGTGAAGGATGCAGCCCTTACTTTCACTGTGCCTTCTCATCCCACCAGTGGAATAGCTTTGTCTGGGAACCTGGCTACAGCAAATGTGCAAACACACATCTGGCAAAAATAATGCCATGGTGTTAAGTTCAACAGGAAAAAAGTTAACAGGAAAAACTGCTATTTCCATGGAATCACTGCCTTCCTGGAACAGCTCCCCAGCAGGTACTTGTATCTACAGGACAGGGGCTAAGCTGTGCCTAATCCTCACAAAACTCTGATCTCAAACACATCACTGGCTTGTGGCCATGAAGTTATACAGGGCTGCCAAGGACAGGAAGCTTGTAGACACCTCACAGTGCAGGTGGCACCTGGTATTCACAGAAAATAGAAACCTCAGCACATCTCCTGGCAGAGCTCCAGAGCAGTGTGTGCACCCCAGTGCAGGGGCTCCTTTCTGGGCTGTGGAGAAAGCCTGGAGTGAGAGGCACAGTACCAGCACCACCACTTGGCTCTGGGATTGCTTCCCCTCTTCTTCCAAGGGATTATAAGAACAGAAAACAGAAGAGTTGAAAATTTTTTGCAATCTTCAATATCTGATTTTTCCTGTATTTGCTTTTATCCTTGCTTGCCTTGGTGAGAGACATCCAAAATATTTTTAATTTAATTTTAGGATTTGAAAATCAGTCAGGTCTGTTTATTAAAAGCAACTGGAGTTCAGCTGGGAAAAGTGCCAGAAAACTTTGCAATAGTTTTAAGTAGCCTGAAACAATAGTTGAAGAGGCTTACTTTTGAGAAAAGGAAGGTATTAGCCACTGTAGAGGAACTGAAAAGGCAACTCCATATCTTTCTCAGAGTTTTGTTCAGGTGCTAAAGGTTTTTTTCATTTCCCTATCAAGGTGTTCATGTAACATCTGAGTTAGAGATTCAGTGGATGAAATTCTTTAGGATTTATAATCAAAGAGTTTATAATGGATTATTTAAAGTTTATAATCAGTCTTTGGAACCGATGATCTGATAGTTTAATCCAAACCTATTTTACCAACACCTTACAAATATATTTATATAAAAAATTCTTCAGTTTGTATTCACTCAGTAAGTGGACTGCCTTAACTTCTGCTGTAGCTTAATACTGGTGATACTAGCTCAGTTTTAGTTTCCCACTTTCATCTTTTTTTCCTAGACAGATATAACAACTTTTAAAACAAAATAATAATTTAATTAAAAATCAATTTTTAAATTAAGCAGCACAGAGTAAGAACCTATGGGTCCCCAGTTAGTGTTTGGGTCTCTCTCATAGTCCTACTCTTGAATCACACTAACAGATCCCTCTGAGACATCTCAGCACTGATCTGTACCTTTGAACAAGGCACATTCCCAAACATGGCAAAGCAATCACTTCCAGTGTGACCCTGCCAGGGCACTGGGCAACAATCTGCTCCTGACAAAACGTGCTCCTAACACAAGAAAACTGGACCAGGAGATCCTTTCTCCACCCTCCAGAAGCCTCTGAGTCTGAGGATAACACACCAGCCAGCCGGACAGAGTGAGTTCCCCAAAAGAATCTCTTCATACACTGGATGTCCCTTCACATCCGTGTTTAGACTTGCTGGTGCATTCCATTGCTGGTCACGCAGTCTCTGGTGGACACCTGCTCTGTCGGGCACAGCTCAGCACAATTACACAGGGGGAGTACTCACAACAAGCTGAACAGCAGTCTTGGATACTTAAATAACTCTCTGCAGAATTGGATACTTAAATAACTCTCTGCAGAATAACCTGCCCTGGCAGGTAATGGTTTCAATATGAAGGTATTACTGGACTGCTGGAGTTTTCATCCAGTTAGGACCTTGTTTCTATCAGGAGAGAAAAAAGCAGGAGAGCTGAGGTTATGTGGTTCCATCTCCAGTCTCTCCTGCTGCTGGCCCCAGATCAGCCTTCTGCTGAGCTGGCACCTATGATGCTTTCTAGTCAAACAAAATTCAAAATGGGTTTTACCAAAACTTTGTATCTTCTAAAGCAAATGCCTTCTTTTCACCTCAGAGTCCTTTGAGCCAGCCTTATGCACATGAAGTCCCTGTCAACTGATGTGTGCAAAACCTTACACTTGAAAGGCTGAATACAGTATGGTTGCTGTTACTGCCTTCTCTGGAAAAGCTGTAGTTCTGCTCACACACAAAAGCATGACAGGTATGCACATGCACAGATTTTTAGGATCACTATACTACACTCACCTGCAGAGGTGCTGTCATTTATGTTTTCTGCACATCAGTTCGCCATTAGGAAAACCCAGAATGGCAAAACGTCGCCTTGCTTCAGAAGTGATTTACCTCTAATTGTACATGATATTTAACAATCACTCTTAGGGCTTTTTGCTTCTTTTGTGGTGGGAAATGCCTACAGGAAATCTGCATTATGACCTCTCCAACTTTAACCTCCAAAAACTTGAAGGGGCTGCATTCCCAGACACAGCATGAACACAATTAATCTTATTTTTTTGTATTTTGTGATGCTGCTGCCATCTAGAGTGTAAAAGTAACACCGTGTCATGCAGCAGCATCAGCAGTATTTAATTAATGGATTTTGTATTAGCAGGGAGCAAGTATAATCATAACCATACATTTTTCTCTATTTTGTTCCACTGCTGCCACCTAGAGTTATAAAACAAGTAGGTTATTTTCCTAACTGCATCTGTTTAATTAGTGGCTATTTATATCTGTGGGTGATACCTTACTTTTCCACAATTTTCTCATTGCTTTGCCTTGTCTCTTTGTCCTGAACGCCAGCATAACCTGAGCATGGCATGTCATCATGTTTTCTTTTTTTAAAAAAAATTAATGAAGTGGTTAAGCCAAGTAATTAATTTGTTGCAACTTTATGTTTTTAAAGGTCATCTTCAAATAAGCAATTATCTTAGGTCAACCTCTCTTTTTCTTTTTTTTTTCTGGTTACAAGACATCATGCATTATAAAAATTTGACTTAACAATCATGTGAGATCCCCTAATCAGAATTAATAGGGGGAAAATAGGCTGCTATTGTCATTAACAAGGAGAGACAGCTGCTGCTACTCCTGTAAAAAAAACCCCAAGATTTTACAAATTCTTTTTTTTTTTTTTTTTTTTTTTTTTTTTTTTTTTTTTTGGGNTTTTTTTTCTTTTTTTTTTGGTGGCACAGAAAGCAACACACAAGCCTTGGGGACTGTAAAACAATCAATAAAAGAAAATAATGAATAATGGGTTACCAAATCTGCAGTCACTAATGCATGTGACCTCCTTGTATATTTGAAGGTTCAAAAGAAGTCTCCTTTGATGCCTAGTAGGTAACTACAGAAATTCCTGGAAGAAATCCTAGGCATTCTTGTTCTTTTAGCCTATTTAATTTTTAGACGGCTTTGGATGACTGCACTGGAGGTAACAGCAACCCTCCAAGATCAAACATCCACCAACTCTTTACCTGGATTGTTCCTTCCTCTTTGCTGATGTAATCACTTTCATTATCCCTCTTCAGGTGGCCTTACTTTGTTGGGAATCCTTAGCTTGTCATGTCTCGTGGAAACAGTAGCACTTTCTATATCTTTGTTTGACAGCTCTATTACAGTGCCTCAAAACTCAGGAATTTAATACATAGGCCTCCTCAATATCTCTAATGGCAAATTTTATTAAAAAAAAAACCTTTTCTTGGACTTTGATCACAGAACTTTCTCTGGCTGGCTGTTCTTGGTTCCCAGTTCCTCTGGCTGTGCCCCTTGCCTTCTTTCACTCACCTGTGAAGCAGAGCCAATGTCCTGGTTTTGTCTTTTCAAACTATCTTTATGAAAACTCGTCACAGCTCTTGGCACAATGGCCTCACCTTAATAGCAACATGAAAGTCACACATGCTTCTGTACATCCTCCAAATAGCTCACCCCAGGAAAGCTGCTGCAGATAACGGGGAGTCAAATGGAACAGGGTTTTATTCTCAGGTTGGTGTCATTTGTCTTTTAGGCTGTAACATGGAAACTTTTGAATAATACATCCAATCAGCTCCACCATTTCTCAAAGAACGTCCTGGGCATAAATTCATAGGTATTTACAGATTTAAGCAGAATCAAATGAGAAAAAAAGCTAAACAGGGAATATATGAAGCTCAGATATTGAGCTGGAAGACCCAGAAGCTGCAATAGGATCTGTAATTGTCCACAGATCAAAGCTATTAACAGCATGCAATGCGACAACAAAATATCTCATCTCTGCTTGTCTTCTCATTGTAGAAATAGAAGAATTAATAATAGTGTGAAAAGGGTCTGGAGGGAAGAGCCATAAGGGTCCAACATGTGGAAAGTATGAAGAGTGGGTGGTGTGGGCTTTCAAAGAGTCCCTGTGGGGCTGGAAGGAAGGACTCAGACCTGGCAGGCACTGGGAGGACATCCATGGTATTTGACACCATAAAGGAAAGGGGAGCCTCGGGACATCCCCAAAAATTTAACAGAATGGGAAAGTGCTGAATAGGAACTTTGCAAGCTGGATAGACAAATATAAAAATTGCTTAGTGTAAGAAAAGGCCTAAAACAATGTTTCCTGAAGCCTTCATCACCTGAATAGTGATTGCCATGTGAGACTATGCAAGAAAAATATTCCCATGCAATCTTAGAAACAGCCTTGGTGTTAAAGGTACAACAAAAGCATTGGCAACAGGTTGTTATCTTCCAACCTTAGTTATATCTCAATAACCACATAAAAAAAGATGTGTAAACTAAATAACCAACGTGTCCTGAAGTTGTGATAACCTCTTGCTCATGCTGTCTATATCCTTGTGGACTGTCATGAGTATTCTCAGAGGAGCTTCGATCCTTCCTGTAAAACTGACCCAGGAGTGAATGATAACACCTGACTTTTATAAGAATGGATTATTTTCTTCCTTGGGTTAGCAAACACTGTCACACTGTCTGAAATTTATCTTGTTGGTTTGGTTTTGGTTTTTTTCAGTTAGAAATAGGGGTCATTTTTATCAGGTTTTTTTTTGGTCTGTGGTGACAACATTTGGGGACCTCTTGTTGTTAGGCCTTGGCAGCTTCTTTTTCTTCATCTGCAGGTAATTCTAATAAGTGATACTCTTTATATAATAAATAATAAGTGATACTGTTCTCTTTAAGAAAAAGCTGTTATGTTGTTGATGCTTTTTTTTTTTTTCAAACCAGTGTCACTGGTATTTATGCTGCATTTTCTTCTAGTACTTCTGACCATAAAAGCCAGGATGTGTTATACTTCCACTGATATAACAGAGAATTACAAAATTCAGGCAGCTGCAACTTGTAATCCATTATCTATGAATTTGTATGGAATCCCATTTTGGCCAAATTATGATGAGCCTTTTTTATTCAGCACATTCTACTCTAACTCAGTATTTAAGATGAGAATTGATGAGAAGATTGCACCACTGGTAGAAAGATTCATCCTATACAAGCTTCTTGAGGGGTTTTTGTTCTTTTTTAGATTTAAAAAAGAATCAATTATTTGTTTCTGTAACTTCCCGAAGGTTTTTTCCCATGCCAATCATACTATCCTTAAGCTTCAGCCTGACAGGAAGGTGAAACCAGCAGCTGCCCAGGCACCTCAGCGTGGAACGGTTCTTTTTAAAGGCTCACCTTGTGTGCAACTTCCTTTTAGTGCTCTGAGAAATTTTCCAGTGAATACAACTTCCATGTAGTTTGTTAATCCTTTCCTGACATTTTTTCCCTGGTATGTGTAGTACAGGCTGTCTCTCAGACTATAAGACTAATAAGTTTTACTTCACAGAAGTGGTCCAGAGATAATCACTTCTTCTAAATATTCAGATCAGGGCATTTTGATGGCTTTTAACAGCTGGGCTCGGTTAAAGCCGAAGAGAAAAATGGGAAAAAAATATCAACTAGGAATGGATGCAACACTTCTGGATCTCCTTTACTAAGTTGGTTCTACTCAGAGTAATGCTTTTTTTATTAAATAACAGCGCTTCTGCATTTCAAAATGCACTCATGGTATCTGCCACTATCTTTGTGTCTTTGTCTTGTTTTTTCAACAGTGAGTTATTTTTACCTTAGGAGATGTCTGAACTTATTCAGTAAGTATGATTTTGACAACTTGGCTTTCTCTTGGTGTTAACAGTTCAGCACAATGGAATTTATGTCAATGTGTTATCTTTTGTTAAAAACACACAAAGAACTTTACAGACTGCTTAAGAGATTTAAGCAAAGCATTCAAATCCTGATCAGCAGAGAAGGTCCACCCAATGCAGAGTTGATAGTTTGATTCTGCACCAAAGATTCCACCCAGATTCACACGGGATCTCTGTTGCATCATTTCAAGTGCTGTTTTCATCTTCTTGTGATGTGATTCAAATTGTTTCAGACATAAGGGTTCCCATTCTGTTTAGATTATTAAACAAGTATAGCCTTTGCTTTTGACACTATGTTCAGACTCATAATGTCTCTAGTAATTATCTTTCATTGAATACCAATATTTATTTGGAAATTTGCACACAGCTACTAACCTGGTACAAAATTGTGCTTTGAAAATGTATTTAGAGCCTCAGCGAGAACTGCTCCTGTGTGATCACAGCTTTGTCCTCAAGCTGTTTGTTCAGATGTGGCTTTGTCCTTATACCTTAACAATTTTTCTGAGTGGTGCATGTTTGCATTATACAAGTAAATCATATAAAGTGAAGAAAGGTGGTACAATTTATTAGAAAAAAAATGCTATCCATGGGAAAAACCAGCATTACAGTGTTTTGGGCCTTGAAATAAACACAGCAAATTTGAAGCTGAGTTTTAATACGGTAATGCCAGCTTAGCTGGACACACTATTGCACCCCTTTTAATGGAGCAGTTTTGATATATTTCAGAGTTATTAATATTTTTGAAAACCTATTTGTCATTCTTTTTACCTTTTTGTTTTCTGCAGTTGTGCCAAGGTGTACATTTCTAATGACTGCAGTTCAAGTCTGTACCTGTTTGCTAACACCATCGTTTGGAAAAAAGACTTTTCCAGTTGCTTTCAAAATATTCAGTCAATTTACTGCAATAATTGCTTTGGCCTCTTTATTCTTTCGATCATAAATATTTGGTCTGATCAACCTCACATTACACAGATTCATTAGCCAAGTTGAACCAAAAGAATCAATGCTCTTATTCAACATTTTTTGTAAAGCATTTTTGCCAAGTAATAATGCTGATCAAAGGTGCCTTGAAATACATTTCCCTTAAAGACCGCTGTACAGGAAAAAAGAAAAAGGTGCCACCTCCCACCCCTGGGATTCTTTCAGTACTTTATTCTATGACTGATGGTTGAAGAAGACATTGTTGGTTGCAATGGGTGGAAATGAAACCAGTGAACAAAAAATCACAGTCCTGTTCTTTCTCTGACTCTGTAAAGGTCTAAACTGCAACAGCCTGCAGAGAAGGAATCAGCCCATGTGCTCTCCTGCTCTTACCTGTGAGGCAGCACAAGGCATAGGCTGATTTTCAGGCAGGACTTCAGGCTTGTGGAGAACTTGAAGGTGTGGGCAGCTGTGGCACACAGACATCTCCAACATTACACAGCAACATGGAACATCTGAGGACATCACAGGAAATTTAGCTAAGTCCCACTTTAAAAACAAGCCCCTTCGTACATCAAATTCTGTAATAAATAGATTATAAATTCCACCTCAGGTTTTTCATCAAAGTGACAAAGTCAGAGCTTGTACCCCAGAGTTTACCAAAGTTGCACATCTTTGATTTAACAACATGTGGGGAGGGGGAAGTAGGGAAGGGCATTCAGCATTCACAATGCTGTCAGTCTCCCAGAGAAGGCCTTTCATGGCTTATTGCAATATTCAAAACTTTGGATTTTCAAATAAATACCCCAATTTTACTATGAAGGGTCTCATTGTGCATGTAGGAAAAAGGCCTAGAGTCCCAGTAGTTTGTCTAAACTATTTCAAAATCAAGACTACAAGACTCAGGGAATTAAGTTTTGTCTATCCAACACAACAACAACAAAAAAAATCAGTCAAATCCATCTCCAAACAGAGGTAAACTCTTTAACTGAAGCACAAGTGCAGTTGACAACATTAGATATAGGACTAAATCATCATTTTCACCTTCCTAAATGGTTCTGCAAAGATGAAACTGAAATTTATACAACACTTCCAGAAAGCCCATAGTTTACGCTGGTATTTCAGAACTGCACTGTGGAGACCATGGATTGTCTGCTTTTCTCAAATATCATCTATGCCAATTTTTATTGATTGGCAATTGTTTTACTTCTAAAGCAGGCCATTAACAGAGTCATGGTTTTCCAAGCAGGACTGTGTATTCCAGGAAATAACACTTTGGAAACAATGATTGGTAGATGTAGTGCAATCCTCAAATTTCTTCCTCTGTTAAATTAAGTAAAGCAACAATGCTACTGCAAAAGAAAAGAACTGCCTGGCACACTTGTTTTAAAAGTCCAGATTCTGAAGTTTTGTGTAAACAGGGCATCTACCAGACTCATCAGTTAGGTTTTCCAGTATATTTTCTGTCACAGGGAATTTTAGTCTAAAGTAGTAATAATTTTATTTTGGAAAAACGATTGTTATCCAAACCAGAGAAATTATTTCAGATTAAAGTAATTTCTAATTGGAAAGATGGGGGAATTACTGTAGATTAGGAAAAGTGAAATGCTATTACCTGTGTTTACAACATCATTATCATCATTTTATCTTTGTTTAGTTGTACTGTGAGTCCAGAGACTCGAATCAGGCCACTCTGTCAGGCAGTGTTCAGGCAGACTGGATGTGGAATTCCCTTCCCAAAGCAACCAGGGAGACCTTGTAAAGCGGAAAAGAAGAGGAGTAACTTCAAAAGGTGCTTGATGGGGAGTTACCCCACTGAAGACAAAGGGTGTAGGCCTGAATTTAGTATCAAATTGCCCTTAAACAAGGGCTTTTCCCCCTATTGCCCATTTCTTTTGTTCTGCCTGATTTCATGAAGACACAAAGCTGAATTTGCAAAATCACAGCCATTCCCATGGCAACAGATGTGATGTTATGATGTCCTCTCTTGGAGCAAACAAACCAGCAACCGAGCTGGATTAAGGAAGGAGTAGAAGCACTTTATAACCCTAAAGATGCACTTCTAAAATCATTGCTGGCTGATATCATACCCATTTCACAGACATCAGCTACCACTTCCCCCACAGACCATGATTCTGTACAGAAGATGATGAGTTAAAGGGCTGATCTAATAAAGTCAATGGAAAGTCTCCTGTTGTTTTTTGGTGAACTGGGTTGGACTGGAGACCATGTCCTATGAATGTCGTGTAGGTAAGAATTGCTACTCTTGTTTAAATGGGATAAAAAATAACTCAGTGTCGTGTGATTTATCTAGAATTGTGTACTAGAACTCAGAAAGATGTATTATGGAACAGATTGTAAATGACAGGATTTTTATTTTAGGATAAAATAAAATATATCAGGATTTATTTTTTTAATAAATAACAATCTAACATTAACATTCTACTGACCCTTCAGGTTTGCATCAGAAAATGTAATTAATTCTACTTAGAAACAGTGGGTTTCTACTTTCTTTAGGAGAGACAATCCTTTTCTGTATTATGGGGTTAAATTTCAAATTTGATTTAAAGTTCAAGGTTAAACTCACAGTGAAGTTCCAAAAAATTATTAGGCGGGGGGGGGGGGGAATAAAAAAG